>JZKD02S0064638.1:69207-82607 GCA_000966675.3 Picea glauca
GGTTTTTGTCCAGCACATGCCCATATACAATAAACTCCTTCATTGTTTTTCCAGGTGTCATGGTTGATGAGAAAAAAACGTCTGTTCAGACCCATTTTTCGCAGAAAACCGGTCCGTCTTTCATGGCGAATAGTTCCAGATTTTGTGGGATTTGTGGCTATTTTTGGCCGAGGCAGTTAAAACCGACTCTCGAAACTTGTTGGGGGATATCCCCTATTTATTCATAGATGATTTTTAATGTAAATTTTGTTGATCAGTCAAGGAACCAGGATCGAGTTTTTGTAAAGCAGCTCACTGAGCTTTCTGTATTTTCATCATTTCAATAATACAATCTCAGCAGCTATAGGATTCATGTGTCATTTTTGGTGGTGATGTTTTCCTCATTCACTGTAATTTGTTTCCATTGTATTTATTAAGTTATTCATACTCTGAATTATGCAAAGAAGTTCGAAGAATAGAATTTGTTGAGACATACACTCTCTTTCTGGGTTTGACATAATTATCGATGTTTTCTCCTCAAAGGTTAATTTCAGGATTCTTGATTGCCTTGTCATTGCCTGGTCCTCTCATATTTCTCCTCTAAATCCAAAATCAAATTCAAAGAATCCACCCAGAGTGCCTACCTTGCCCTGTAATGCTGTCTGTAGAACTTGTTTTGATTGAGCTTCAGATTGTGACTCCATTGCCCATGGTTCCTTTTTCTCTGCTCTTACCAATTGAAAAATCCAAACTCTGAACCCATTAACTAGCCTAATATTCTTTTCAAATAAATTTATATCAGACAGAGAGATCCCTCTCTGAGTCTTGGAGGGCTAGATCCAAGACTCGAAGTGGTTTTGATGTTGCCTCTGTGACTGCCATCACAGCCTTGGGCAAATTACATAGCGCTAACAGTGCCAATAGAACTATTAAAAAGAAACAAGAATCAGAGAATTAGAAGAGAGACTCCAACAAATGAAAGTACATAAAAGTAGTGTCCAGAGCTTCAGAGAAAGAGTTGAGAAAGTAAGGAAAAAGTTGGAAGAAGCCATCATAAATATGTATGAAAGTGTACATATCTTCCATCAAGTGATCACCACTTTCATAGATCAGCATGGTCAGGTATAAGAAAAACTTACACAATTTAACACGATAAGGGCAAGGTTGAATTATATTGATAGATGGATCGCGAAGAATCCTGATGCATCGGGTGAGATTGATCGCCCGTATAGAATGGAGAGGGAAACATATATCCATTTGTTAGAGTGTTGTCAATAGGTTGGGCAAAGAGTTGATAAGGAAACTACCAATTCAATGGAAATATTATTGAAACTATGCAAGGATTATTAGGAATTAATTAAAGGATGTCGACTTCCTCAATTAGAATAACTTGGACATAACTTGGTCATGGAGGAGTTAGTGGACAAAGTTCAAGACAACACAAACCATTGGTGAAAGGTCACTGAATCAACTACCAATGTGACCATAGAAATGATAGAGAAACATATTATACATCCTACCAAAGTCCACACCATGATCGAAGCATTGATGGCTACTCTATCGAGGGATATGAAAGTCCTTGAAGACAACATAAATGCACATGCTGCAACACTAGAAGAATTACTCTACTGGAGGATCATTTCCTTGTATGAACAACTAGAGGTATGGACAGTTTACCTTAGGGACATGAATCCTTGAATAAGTCAAAATAAAAATTAGAAATTTCTATTACCTATCTTCTATTTTGTCTTTTTCTCAACCAACCCCAATTTTGTCCTTATTATGTACACTTGTCACTGAGCAAAAGGAAACTGAATAGTTTTGTAACGAATTCTTCAAGGGGAATACAAAGAGTCACTTAGAAGTTACAAATGATGATATAAAATAAAGAAGAGGCCCATTTTGTAAGGGTTCTTCAAGAATTGTATAGACTCGATAACTAATTCAAGAACATATACTCTGTTAATGAATATTAAGAAACCCTCAGGGCCAGGTTTTACAAGAAAGAAAAATTAATTATGTGTGAATCTATCTTTTCTGTGAACTGTTTCAAGTGGGATGTATGTTGTTCACATAGACTGTAAGAATGTTTGTTTTCTAATAGATTGATCTCATGCACTCAATATTATTCAACAGTTTCGATTATTCTTTCATATATCTTCAAATCCTAAGCTCATTGAGTTTATTATGAATGCAGAAATGCAAATTAGACTTTTCTGGTTATATGTATGTATGTACATGTTTCTGACTTTGCAGCTTCATTTCATCTACATGTGTGGGGGTTTTATGCATATTTTGGTTTCATTTACATATCACCTGGTTACTTTAGCATGCTCCTAGCCAAGATAGGATAGGATAGATTATAAGTAGATTAATTTTGTTTTAATACATAGTCTTCATCTACATCCATCATCCACCTTCATCGATAGACTGGACCGAAACCAGTAAAACCAAAACTAACAATGGAAGCTGGGCCTAATTCCATATGGACCTCCTAAACCAAACAATGTATAGTCTATTTGGGACTGTGTATTGGGGAGTACCCCTTACTGTTGCAGGGTGAATTCTATCCCATCAACACTAGGCAGGTTATGGTGAAGCTTGGGAAGTTTGAGTAGGGGCCTATGCGGGTACCCTATGGGCTACAAGATTCATGGGTATAGGTTGCTTAGGGGTCAAATACAAATATGGATTGGGTGTAAATGTAGGAATTGGAGTGGCTAAGTAGCACACTGGAATCCCTAAGGTTAGGTTAGGCAAGTTGAGAGTGGTCATGACATGGGTGTTGACGATCCCTACTCATGGGAATAAGAAAGGTACCTTACCAAAGGAGCAGTATGGATGCTTATGCATTAAAGGTGGAGGCATGGAATATGTGGATATGGAAGGTCCATGAGAGGGTTTTAGATGATATCCCACCGTTCCATAACCAAATGAAACCATACAAAAATTTGATGTAATAGGTTTGGTGATTGGAGGAGGAGGTTCATAGTACACACCTAATAATACTGAGTGTTTATAGATTATGGGGCTGATGTCAAAAAGTGAATTAACTATTTGGTTTCCTCCCATAGAAGAATCCCTATGGTGAGGATGAATCTAGGCTTGAGGTTGTTGTAGGTCAATTGGTTGATGTTCACGAGTTTTTCATTGTGGGGAGAAATAGTATTTTAGAGGATGAAAGAGGCCACTGCCTTCATGGAATACATGCAACTTCATCGTAATAGGATATTGTAGTCCAGAGGGGCATCAATAAATTCAACATCAATGCATACTCCCTTTCCTCCTAACTGGATAGGATAGTTCTCGTAAAAGCCTCCAGGCTTGGAGGGATGACCACTGTATGCTCTAAGTAAATGAGAAAAGGGTAGGGGAGCTTATATGATTCTAGATGTGGGATGACATGACACATGTGGATAAACCTTCATAAAAAATGCAACTAAGGATAGTGAATTTCCTTTTGGAGATCGAAATTTGGAAATCTATGGAGGGTGGAAATTGAAAGGGTTCAACTTGGTCACTATCGAAAGTAATCATAAAATTTTCCAATGGATGAATAATACCCAAAGTAGAAAATAAATCTTTCCTTTGTGTGAGACACGTTTAGAGGAATTTGAGGGATGACAGGGTAGTGGGGGACTGAGATAAGTCATCTATAATGCTGTAATGGTGGGTTTCCTACCCATGGAGGTTGGGTTCATTTCACCTTACTAGAACCTTGGGAACCTTGTGAGGGATTTCCACAGTAGGGAGAGAAATCTGTAAAAGTCCATTGGTGGATGGAGAAGGATCATAGGAGTCAATCAATTGTGCCTCTGGGGGCATACCTTACTAGAAGGATCGAGTAGTAAAGTTGACATCAACTAATTACAAGAAGAGAATATGGTAGGTTTCATTACCAGAAGAGGTGGAAACAAGAGGTTGGCTAGATGGTGAGGTTTCAAAAGTAGATACAAACCCTTCTGTTGGGAAAGGGTTCTGCAAAAAAAAAGGTTGTAAGGAGGAGTTTGGATTAGGTTGAATATTGGCTCTCTTGGAATCCTGAACTGGTTCCCACATTTGATGCATATCAAGTAGGAGGGGGAATTCATGAGTGTAATGCTCATAGACACCACAAAAAGTGCAAGGTTTTTTGGTGTGGAGGGGTTGGTTCTTCCCATACTTGTGTGTTGGGTTGGTACCTTGGATTTGGTTTAGGTTGGGCCAATTTACCCTAGAATTAGAATTGGGGGAGGGATTTGAACCCCCTTGGGTCCTTTGTTTCTGGTTGTTTTTCTTACCTTCCACCCTATTTTTATTTTTATTCTTGTTGGGGGGATTAGTGGATTTTTTTTGGGCCTACACTTTCTATGGAGGGGGAAGTGTAGGTTGACTAGCTAGGGGCTGGGGTACAATTGTTGGAATAGAGGTAGTTTTTGGGGGAGAAGGAAAATGGTAGTAAGGGTTCATGGCGATACCACCAGAAGAGGGGATGATAAAAGGTTTACCCTGACCATGAGGATGGGGATGGGAATGAGGTTCAGGGTAAGAGGTGCTAGTGTTCATCGAATATGAAGAACGTGAAGGATCCTAAGAGGATTTTTGATATTCATAGCGAGTTGGTGCCCCATCATAAGGATTACTATGTCCACTAGGTTTAGGGGGAAGTGGTGGTGGATAATACTGGGAGACTAGTCCAATTAATCCATCAGATAGGTGGGATATCCATGGAGTAGCTAAAGTCACATAATCAAGAGAGAGGGGTGTTAGGAAGGATAATGTAAAGGTATCGAGATTGTGCATAAATGAGATCACATTGTTATGCCTTTTGGATGACTTTTTCCTCATTCTTAGGCATTGTCATGGAAGCATACTTGGCGATGAGAGATTTCAAAAACGAGTCCATAAGGAAGACATCATCAATATTTGCCATGCATAGACCACATCTTCTACGCCACTCATGGATATGGTCAGATATATGGGTGGTAGTAGTTTGGTGAAAGGTGGTAAGGATTTCTATCCCTATATAATGGCAGATGGGTAATTGAAAGAAGGTAAGAAACACTTTGGTAATGGATTCAAATGTTTGATGTGTGTTTCTAGGTTGATCAATGTACCACTTGGAAATGGAACCCATCAAGTTTCTCTAGAAAATTCTTAATCTAACCAAGTCATGTGTTATGGATTTAGATGAAAACAAAAGGTGGAAAGACATGATGTGGTTGGAATTATATTCTGTTGATTTACCCTTAAACTTGGGGATATCAGATGGCATTTTGGTATGCATGGAAAACTATTTAGGGTCATGATGGATGGGATCATTAATGGACTTGTTTAAATCTGGGAGGCTCAAGCTAGCTGTGAAAATAAATGGGGGTTGATTGGTTCTATCCATGGTGGAACTAGGGGAGGACGGTCTTGATGAATGAGGTGTGGGGTTGTGACTAGGTGAAATAGTACCTCTCAATGGGGAGGGGGGTTTCAAATCAGATGAGTTATAACATGTGGACATGTCAATGTGGGGGAACCTGTTTTGTCAAGTAGAGACATTGGTATGCCTAATGGGGAACTCAATTTGAAGGCATTTATCCTATGATACTATCTCTTGTGAGGAGATATGGTGTCTTAAGGAAACTATCTCTATATGTATTATATGGAAGTGACCAAGGGGGATTTTCTAGATGCATATCCCCAGGGTCCTACCTTAACTACAAGATTCTTTCAGTGCCCATGTGGGATTAATTTTTTTTTAGTTAAGGGTTAATTTTATGGATGATTTTGGTAGCATGAGATAATAATATACTTTAGGTGTGCGTTATGCGATGGTGTGGTTTTGAAACTAGCTAATTGTTGACGTAAAAAATGTTGGAAAAAGGAACAATTGCGAAAATAAAGTACTTGAAATAAAACTATTACTTATGCAAGAAACCTAATAAAAATACTCAGTGTTGAATTTTCTTTTGAAAAATTGAAAAAACAAATGTTGCATACAAATTCAGGAATCTAAGGAAGAAAAAGTTCCCTCAAAATATACAACTAAATTTGCAATGAAAATGATTATTGGTATAAAACAATTAGGGTCCTAAGTATCTTTCTTCTTTTCACTAAGGTTTTGTTATACAAATATGAGATATTACTGATGTTCTATAACAACAAAATTATGGCATCTAGTTGCTGTCAAAAACAACAATAAACTAAATACAATCCGACCTAGTTTGAGTGCCCTACCCTATATGTTATTTTTCTCTTTTTGAATGCAATAAAATGGTATGCAAATAAAAGTGAGAACCTAAAAGTATGAATAACTATTGAAAGGAAAACCTACAACCTTCTTGCAATGGAAAACAAAGATCCAAACCCTTAGAAAACCTTTTGAGGGAAAGGTACTGAAACCCCCTAGGGGTTTGGTCCTCAATCCGTTGGGTCTTATTGGGTTTTTAAGCCAAGAAATAAACTAGTAAAACTAAGGGTATTAACAGGCCCTATACAAAACCTATAACAACCTATTAAAGCACCATAAATAGAACAAAGTTAAAAAAATGACCAATGAAAAAAATACCTGGAACAGTTCGTCGACTAGTGGTAGAAACAAGCCTAGACAGTGTGTTGACCAATGGCATAAACATACCTAGAAAGTGTATTGTCTAGTGGTATAAACATGCCCATAAAGTATGTTAACAATGGCAAAAACACTCCCAAAAAGTGCTTTGATCAACATTTTTTTTGCCTAGAAAACATTTGTTGGTCCTAGGATTGGAAGTTTGAACTTGTATCCTAGGATCCTAGGGTTTCCTGAGTGATTTCCAAGTCTTGTAAAATTTGAACACAAATATATCATCAAATAATGTTAGAAACCCTTGAAAACCTTATGGAAACACGATAAAAATGGAAGAACAAAAATTTACCACATACCCACAACCAAGGATCTTGAGATTAGATAATATCCCTAGTGGAGTTTCCATTTTGTTGGTGCAAATCTGCAACAAGGGTGAGCAAAGATACAAATATAGAGGTTGTGCTAGATCACATACAAAAAGGATATAAATAATATAAAACCTACTTTAAAAATGGATCCAAATTCCTTTAGATATTGTTCTATAATGAAAATAAATGAAATAAATAAAGTGACATCTGCAAAATGAGACATATAGATATAAAGAAAGTGAATAAACTCCATACCCAATTGAAATAATTTTATTACAAAACACCTATGGAGATAAACCTTTGAAGAGTTGGATTCTTTGGTGGCTTCTCCATGGGAGGGTCCTTTTTATTTCCCTAATGTTTGGCTGTAGGATGCATCTCTCCTATTCCTTTGGATATGAATAGGTAATTCTATAGTGATCACCTCCTTCGTGAAACTAGGATTTCAATGGTAAAGGAGGCAAACTAGGGAAAAGCTCACAATGAGAGAGATGAGAGAAAAAATGGGGGATCTGTGGGTGACAATGAAAACTGGATCATATGATATGCATCATATTTCTCTTGTTCTTGTTCTTGTGAAAATAAGGGGAAACCTATTGAATTTATAAGGAAAATAGTGGTTATCCTTGATAGGGTCAAAATAATAAAATATGAGTATTTGACCGAATCAATTTTAACCATTACCTTTTAAAATTTTCCCCTTTTGGATAATTTCAAGAGGAAAAATTCATAAAATAACTATGTTAAATAAAAATAACTTTAGGAAAAATGGTTTCCTAAGTTATTTTAGTGAAAAAGGATACGGAAGTGAGTGTAAACATGGGATACTCATACTATAAATGGTGCATTTTGGTAATCCTAGCAATTTGGGCTAGGTGAGCACTTTTTGGGAGATAACAATTTGCAAGTTGTGTTGGTACATTCATTTGGAAAGAGATTTATATACATGCATAGCCCTTGTCTTGCATGAGCCCCAAGCCCCAAATTGTCACTTTTTGTGATACACCTAGATCCGCAAACCCCAAAAATAATAATTTTCTTTTCTTTTAAATACAATTTTCTCCATGCTCTGCTCGAAAATACACCCATTGCTCGGGTATCTCTAAATTCGATGTCTTGGGATATTTTTCATTTCTGATATCAATTAACTAAATGAGGAAGCACAAAATATACACATGCATTCATCAATATTATTTTTAACTATAAAACTAAAATATTAACATGTCATGCATGACAATAACCAACAAACATGATTACTACAAACACATCATATCTCAAAGATAATAGTATTACACAATGAAAATAAATATACAGTAGAGAAAACCATGACAAAGAGATCACTTATATTTATTAAATCAATAACCAACTGTTTGCAGACCAAGGAAATTCCACCGAACTATAGACGTTGTTTTTCCGAGTCTCAACAGAAGGTCACCCATGAACCAGGAGTATGAATCCACAAGGATAGTTCCAGAGTGTCACTCAACTTCCCAAACTAGTCAGCATTAAAGCTCTCACAGGTTTCTCAGCACAGAAAAATAAAAATTACACCAACTCTCATATTTCTAGCATACACAGAGAGTGGACCTCCTTCTCTGTGACGTAGTCCCTCAGGCTATCCACCTCCTTCCAGGACTCCAGTGCATCTGGTCAAGAATCTCCTTGTTGGGACTCTCAAGGTTCACATCTTTGAACAAAACTTAATACTTTCCAATGCATCTTAGGCATGCAAGCATTAATTCATGGCTGAAATACACCAACAATGGCTTCATCCTCAACAATTCACCCCCATGTCCCAATCCAAGAACACGAATGAATTATGAATAATAAATGAGAAACAATGAATGGAAGTGTAAAACATGGAATGCAGAAGAACCCCCAAGCAACCTAAAATATGGATTTATATATTTACATGAGAAATCAAGAACCACATGGTCTTCCTCCAAGAATCTCATGTAACAACATCTCTCCATTAAAACAATTATGGGTAAAGAAAAATATAATAAAATGACTTATCCCCATAAGAACCCTCTCTCATGGAATCATATCCCCCTATTACTCTTTTCCTTGTCTGTCTAGCAACCAACAATGTATTTTATTATTAATGATGATCAAAGCAAATGGGGTATTAGATTCCCCTTCACCTCATTTTGGCACTATCTTTGGTGCATATACAAAACCTAAAATCAAAATTTCAAAATTATTCAAAAAATTGTGGGTACTTTGCCTGCATGGCATCTTCATGCTCCCAAGTAGCATCTTCAGGACTGTAGTAGGTCCACTGCACTTTTACTAGTTCTATAACTCGATTTTGGAGTACTTAGACTTTTTTGTCCAATATGTGCATTGGATGGACCTAAAAGTCTCCTTATGGTTCTACTTGAATTAAATTCCAATAAATAACATGGCTTGGATCATGTACATACATTTTCAGCAAAGAGAGATGGAATACTTTATGCACATTCATGGAAGAAATAAATGAAAGCATGTATGCAACTGGCCATATTTTTTCCAATATTTCAAATGGACCACAAAATCTGGCTGCTAGATTTGTACAACTTCCCAACTTGAAGGAGCTCTTCCTGGGATTCACTTTCAAAAGTACATGCTCTCCCACTTTAAACTCTCTTGCTGTCCTATTTGTATCTGCATAATGTTTATGCCTATGTTATGCTGCCTTCAATTTTTTCTTAATTCTAACCATTTGGTCTTCCATATCTTTGAGCAATTCTGGCCCAAGTACCACTCTATCAACTGGGTTATCCCAACTCACTGGATTATTTCATTTCCTACCATACAAAGCTTCAAAGGGGCTAATTTTTATTGAAGCTTGATACCCATTATTATAGGAAAACTCAACCAAATGCAATTAATCTTCCCACTGATGGCTTATCCATCACATACATTCTTAACATGTCCTCAATCACTTGGTTGACTCGTTTTGTTTTCCCATCTGACTGTGGATGATATGATGTGATAAAGTTCATATTTGTGCCAAATACCTTGAATAATCCCCTCCAAAAGTTTGAAGTGAACTTTGTATATATGTCTGATACAATTTCCTTAGGTATGCCATGAAACCTAGCAATCTCCCTCATGTAAATTTATGCAATATTAGTTGTTGTATGTGTTATTTTTACAGGGACAAAATGAGATTCCTTCGTCAATTTATCAACCATTACCATTATTGAATCATGTTTCCTTGTTGTGCTAGGAAATTTAGTTATAAAATCAATGGTTACCATTCCCATTTCGTCTCTGGAATTGTTAATGGCTGTAAAAAGCCCGCTAGGTGTCTATGCTCAACCTTCACTCTCTGGCATTCCATACATATGGAAATTTAATCAAGAACACCTTTCTTCATTGCTGGCCAAAAGAATTGTCTTTTCACTACTGCAATTGTTTTCTGGTCACCGGGATGTCCGACATACAAAACATTATGCATTTCTTTTAATACCAAATTCCTAACTTCTTCGGAACTAGGAACATAAATTCTATTTTTATGAAGAAGTAATCCATCTTCCTTCATCTCATATTCTATAATTTGTTTTTGTACATTTTCTTGCTATAATATTTCTTTTACCTATAAGTAATGTTGATTTGTAATAACGACATCTAAACTTCTGCTCTTCAAATATGACTGATGTATACTAATTGGTGTAGCATGCATGAGATGTATTCTTCTGCTAAGCGCGTCAACAACTTTGTTTTCTTTTCCTTTGATATAATTGATGTCAAAATGGTATTCACTTAAAAATTCCAGCCATATTGTCTGCCTAACATTCAAAGTTGGTAGTTCAAAAAGAAATTTCAGACCACTATGGTATGTTCTTAATTCAAATCTCTTTCCCATGGGATAATGCCTCCACATATTCAATGCATAAACAATGGCATCAAGTTCAAATTCATGTGTGGCATAGTTCCTCTCATGTTCTTTAAGCTTTCTGGACTCATAACCAATGACATGTCCATTTTGACTGAGGACTCCACCAAGTCCTTGCATGCATCTGTACATACCTCAAATTTTCATTTGGGTCAACGATATTTAAAATAGGTGCACTAGTAAGTAATTATTTCAATAAATTAAAGTTCTCTTCACATTGAGTAGTCCATTCAAATTTAATTCCCTTCTTTTTCAAAGTGATGGGATGAACAATCTTAGAGAACACCGCTACAAATATTTTGTAGTAACCAACTAATCCCATAAAATATATGACTTCTGACACATTCCTAGGTGTTGGACATCCTCTAGTGGCTTCAATCTTCTCTAGATCCATTGCTATACCTTGTTTTGAAATAATGTGTCCCAATTAATGGATATGTTATTGGTAAAAATAACACTTACCAAGCTTGGTGTACATGTGATGTTCCCTCAACACTTGCAAAACCAACCTCAAGTGATGTTCATGCTCTTCTTCTCACTTAGAATAGGTAAGTATGTCATCCAAGAATATAATGACAAACTTATCAAGATAATTTCTGAATATTCCATTCATTAAGCACATAAAGACAACTGGAGCATTGGTCATCCCAAATGGCACCACTACAAATTCATAACACCCATACCTCGTTCTAAAGGATGTCTTATTGATGTCTTCTTCCTTGATTCTTACATGGTGGTATCCTGATCTCAAGTATAATTTTGAAAATATCTTTTCCCCTCTTAGTTGATCAAATAGGTCATCAATTATGGGTAGAGGGTATTTATTCTTCACAATGGATTTATTCAACTGTCTAAAGTCAATACACAGCCTCAATGTTCCATCCTTCTTTTTGACAAAGAGTATTGGTGCTCCCTAAGGTGAAACAATTGCACGTATGTACCCTTTCTTCATCATTTCTTCCAGCTGCATTTGTTATTCCTTTAATTATGGTGTACTCATTCTGTAAGGTGTTTTTGATATTGGGGAAACTATTGATACTAAATCAATAGAGAAATCTATCTCCCTCTTTGGTGGAAACCCTGGTATTTCTTCAAATAAATCTTCAAACTCTTGTAGTACCAAAAAATATTCAAGGCTTGATCATTTTGTCTTTTCTAGATTGTCTACATGAGATGCATACAATTGACATCCTTTCCTAAAAAATCTCTTCAATTGCAAGGATGGAACCTCCGTTATAGAAATGGGTCTTGGAATTCCTTTCACAATGCTTTGTTTCCCTTATTCATTAAGGCATGAAAATGTCTTGTTAAGGCAGTCTAGGAAAACATGATGCTTGTCCAGCCAATCTGGTGGAGACCCCCTTCTCTCCTAAGGGCTGCGTGACCTCCCAGTCAAGATCTTCGATTCTGGATTCGAATGACTCTCTGAAACCTTGCTAGTCTCGTACTATATTAAACACAGGTCCTCTCGACTCTTTGCGTAGTATTCACGATACGCATGACCTTCAATTTCACATTCTACCAAATATCAGAGTTTGTTAAGCCCTAATATTGGCTCATTACCCCTTAATTGGGGCATATTATATTAGTAATGTTATTTTATTTATGCCGGCTTTAGGCCATTAGTTGTAATTATACCTCCTAGTCTCTTATATATATGAAGGAGACATTTTCATTTTGAATCATCTTGTACTTGAACATTTAAGTGGGATAAAAGGAGGTTGCCCCCTCAAAGAGGCTTATTATCTAAAATTATCTCTTTTTCAAGGCGTTAAGTACTTTTTCTGAGGTTTTTCTATGCTATATTGATATTTGGTTCTTAACATATGGTATCAGAGCTCAAGGTCTTGGGGTTTCACAACTACATCTGAGACACCTTGGAATTTTCTCTATAAATTGTTTTCTACAATGTTTCAGAAGGAACGACTTGGAATATATTTAGTAGACAGATCAAAGTACGTTGGGCTCAAAATTCAGCTTCTGAGGCCTTATACTTTCAGAGATACAACCTGTAAAGGATAGGGTTCTGGAATCATCCTGAACTGAGTCATTGCAGAATTTTCGCTATAAAAACGTTTCTGTAACATTTCAGACCCTGAAAGCCAGAGGCTATTTACCAAAATTAGTAAGATATATGTGGTAAAACGTTCAACTTCTGGGTAATCTTAAATTTGTAGATACACCCTGTGTAAGATAGGGTATCTAACTAGTCCTATTGACTAGTCTCAAGAAGGTGTTCCAGGTAAAACAATCATAACTTCTTCCTAGAGTATCCAAATTGAGTGGGACTGGTTTCATTGGATCGCAGACAGTATGTAGTATTTATGGTGTGAGGTTTAGAATTTTATATCAATTATTTTGTGTGGGGCACGCTATACAAGTGAGATCTCCTGGAAAGGAAAAAAATTAACAAGTTGTGGGGAAGTTACCATAAATTCCACTTGGCACATCAAATTTTGATAAGACCTATGGCATTGTAGAGAAGAAATATCAGAGAACTACATAAAATAAAGTTCCATACCCAAAAGGGCCGAAACTTGGGAGATACAACAAAATAAATATTGTCTAGCAGAACCACCTCAAAATCAAGGTTCAAAAGTGATACTTGGCCAACATGCCACCAAAAAAGGGAACT
>JZKD02S0064638.1:104058-124216 GCA_000966675.3 Picea glauca
ATTTTCATTTTGAATCATCTTGTACTTGAACATTTAAGTGGGTTAAAAGGAGGTTGCCCCCTCGAAGAGGCTTATTATATGAAATTATCTCTTTTTCAAGGTGTTGAGTACTTTTTCTGAGGTTTTTCTATTCTATATTGATATTTGGTTCTTAACAGAGTTGGTGTTAGCACCTTTTATCTCGGACCCTTCTCAGATGTGACCTTGGGCGATGACCTCAATCCTACGCGTGGTTGCAGGTACACTCAAGAGTGGTTTGGAGTCAAGCCATTTTTCACCCCGCAATTCACCCTGAGCCTCCATGTGTCTTTTCTCTAAAACCGTGGTCTCGATTGCGGCCCGCCCTGAATCTCGTAAAGATCGAGAAGTTTCTATCCATGCAATGCGAGATGACCATTGATCTCACGATCTTTATGGTTCTTTCAAACAGACGACCGAGATCTAATCCTTGGAATCAATAGTTTAGATCTCCTTCTCCCATATTGACTACTGTGGTCAATTCAGAATCCCAGACTTTGGAATTATCGAATCTCAAACCTTGCTTTCCTTTGTAGGGAAATCTTCTAGAAAAAAATATATTCTCACACCTATCCCCTTAAATCAACGACTGTGATCTCCGTGGGTCTTCGAATTTCAGGTTTCCAAAATCTCAAACCCTTCTTTCCTCCATACTCCAATCTTCTGGAGTTAACGATCTGCAGACACCTGTCCTACTCAATCAACGGTCCTGCTTCCACTTCGTGTGTTTGACCTTTCGACTCATATCAAGGGTCCTGTGAACCTCTTCTCGATCAATGGTAGATATCTCCTCTGGTATTTGGACTTCAGAGATTTCAAATCTCAAACTTCACCCTTTTCCAAATGGATTTTATCTGAAGGCTGTGATCCACTAATGCATGTCCTCCTAATATGACGATCGAGGATTACTTTGGATCTTTACCTGGAGTACATGGATTTATGCCATGTCTCTCTTCGATTCGATGGCTACGAATCACTTCGGGACTTTACCCCGGAGTCCATGGATTCACACCACGTCTCCTATAGATCTGTCGATCCAGATTCACTTCAGGTCTTCGGGTCTTCGGGATTCAACGATCTCAGTTCTCAAAATGAAACCCCACTACAATTTTCCCGGAGCTCATGATCTACTGGCAAGTGTCCACTTACAAATCGATGGCTCTTGGCTCTTCGGCTCTTCGAGCTTTGAGTGTTTCAACACTTTACCTTTTCCTTCCTCTCTATCTCACGACTCGCCGACATGTACTTTTCTAGATCTAATGGTCTAGATTAGCTTCGGCTCTCCGACACTTCGTGCTTCAGGAACCTCAAGTTTCAAACTCTCTCCCTCCTAAGCTCATGATATCTAACGACTCATATTCACTTGACTGATCTAACTCCTGAGGTTCACTTCGGATGATCTGACGACTCAGGTTTGATTAAGATGATCAGATGAATGAGATTTCACTTCGGATTTTTGGCTCTTTGGGCTGCATAATTCTCAAGTCTCAAACCTTTATGAGTTCTCTCTCCTGTGTGTGTGAAGCATTAAATATTGTGCACCTTGTTCTGATCAAATGATTGTTGATCCTTTGCGCTATGATCCAATGACCACTATCGATCCTCCTCATGAGGTTTTGTTTTCTTTTGACTTAGAAGATTTTCTAAGTCTTCAAAGGTCTTCACATTTGAAGCTCCTGTGAGTCCATCTCTCAGACCTCGAATACACTTCTGAAAATTTCTATCCCTCTTGAGCTTGGCCTTCATGAAGGTTTCGACTTCCCGCACACTCCTTGTGTTTCAGGGTTTTTCGATAACTCAGATCCGAAGGATTTCTTGAAAATAAATTATTCTCGCCCTCCTGGCACTCTCCTCTTTCTTAATGCACACCTTGCAACAAATTCTTACGCAAGATTTGAGTTCTTGCAGACGAATGTGCACGCCTTGCAACAGTTACTTTGTACTCCTTGCAAAGGGGAAGTTTCGTGCTATCTCTTCTGAGCTTCAGAACCAAAACAGATCCCGTCAATGCAATCCTTGCATTTTGTGTGCACACCTTGCACCGATTCACTAGAAGAGAAACAATTGAAACTTATACTAACATTCACAGTTCCATCTACTCGTAACGAAATTCATTCATTCATGAAAACACAATAACATGGAATTGCAAACAATGTCCACACCATGTATTGGGTCAATTTTCCTTTGTTATCTTCATTCAAAAGTAAAAGTGGCTACAACTATAATCAAAACAACAACTGAAATTCAGAAATATCCTACTAACTTGTAGCTGCCTCATTTGGGTGTACAAAACCTCTATTTATCTCAGAGGGTCCTTAGGGTTCTCTTGACTACTTCTCTACTCCAAAACCTAACCTAACGACTATCTTAGTTCAGTCAGATTCCAGAGAAAGAGTGGAAACTCCCACTTCACTCGTGATCATTCAAGCATGCTTCAAAATATTTTCCATGACTTCCAGCGTTGATATTCCCAAAATATTCCTAGGTGTTGAGTGGTCCTGCTCTGTGTGCTTGCTAATGATGCTCCTGCATCATAATCCCCTTGAAAAAAATTCATGGACTCCTGTCCATGATCTCCTGCACCAAATTTCCATGCTTCTGGATATCAACTTCATTTTCCCAACTGACATCTTCTATTGGGTGTCCCTTCCACTTGACTAGATATTCAAAATAGGTCTTCCTCCTAGTCTTTTTTCTAATCCTCTGCTCAACAATCTTCTCCATCTGTGGTTTTTCTGATATAGGCATTTGTTTCTCCCACTGAATCTTCTCTTGATATTTTGATTACTCCGTGTCATATTTCTTGTAAGGATACAGGTCTGAAACGTTGAATATGGGCGATATGCCCACATCATCTAGCAACTCAATCTCATAGGCATTTGCATCAAACTTCCTCAAGATCTTACATGGTCCTATCTTCTTCGTTTTTAACTCGTGATATGTTCCCCTAGGCAATCTTTATTTCCTGAAATGTGCCAGAACCTGATCTCCTACTTCAAATTGATGTTCTTTGTGATGTTGATAAGCTCTGCTTTTGTACTCTTGGTTAGAAATCTGCAACTGTCCTTTTATTTGGATATGGAGCTTCTACATTTCTGCAGCAAAATATTACGCTCCAGCACTCCTGATCTCACTTTGTTCCAAGTCTCTCAACTCAGATACTCCCCTGGGTTGCATTCCATACAATATTTGGAATGGGCTCTTCCCAGTGCTCCTGTTTTGTAAGTCATTGTATGCAAATTCTTCTTGTGGAAGAATCTGATCCCACTAATTATGATGCTCAATGGACAAAATCCTCAATAAGTTTCCCAAAATATTGTTTACCACTTCAATCTGCCCATTTTTCTGAGGGTGATAAGCTGAGTTGAAGGACAAATCTGTTCCCAATTTCTTCCACAAAGTTCTCCAAAAGTGACCAACAAATTTAGTGTCCCTGTCTGAGACAATGCTTCTGGGCAGTCCGTGAAGTCTCACAACTTCCTTGAAAAACATATTTGCAACATGTGTTGCATCACTGGTATTATGGCATGGGATAAAGTGTGCGATCTTTGAAAATCTATCCACCACTACAAATATGGAATCAAATCCTTTTTGCGTTCTTGGCAATCCAAAAAAAAAATCCATGCTTATTTCATCCCAAGGCCTCTCTGGTATTGGCAATGGTTGATACAATCCCTTGTTCTATCTTTTTCCTTTGCATGTTGGCAGATTCTACATCTATTCACAAAATTTATCACTTCTATTCTCATACCTGGCCAATTGTATGAACTTCTCAACTATGAAAATGGTTTATCATGGACGAAATGTCCAGCCAATCCTTCATTGTGCTTTTGCTTCAAAAGGTTATCCCTCATTGAGAATTTTTGTATGCACAACTGATTGCCTTTGAACAACAATCCCTCTTGAATCATATACTATGTCCACTGTCTTCTGTCTCCCAGCACAGGATTTTCACATGCTTCGTATGCTTCCTTGAAATCTGGATCATCACAATACATATCCTTAAGGTGTTCAAACCCCAAGGTCTTCACTTGAAATTCCTGTAGAATCAAACATATCCTGCTTAATGCATCAACAACTTTGTTAGCATTCCAAGCAATATGTTTTATGACAAAAGTAAAATTGTGCATAAACGCAACCCATTTTGCATGCCTCTGATTCAATTTTTCATGTCTGTTTATGAATTGTAAAGCCTAGTTATCGCTATACAAGACAAATTCCCGTGGGACAAGGTAATGTTTTCATTTCTTCAAGGATTTAATTATGGCATAAAACTCCTTATCATATGTGTAGTATTTTCTCTTGGTCTCATTCAAATTCTCACTGAAATAGGCAACATGTCTATTATCCTGACTCAAAACTGTTCCAATTGCAACTCCACTTGCATCACATCCCACCTGAAATGTATTTTCAAAATTTGGCAAGACCAGACTTGGTCGTTCTGTTATTTTCTCCTTAGGTATATTGAATCTCCTTTCACCCTCCTCTATCCATTTAAAATATGTGTGCTTCTTCTTCACTGTATCCATCATTGGTGCACAAATTCCACTAAAGTCTCTGATGAACTTCCTATAGAAACTTGCTAATACATGGAAGCTCCTTACCTCAAACATACTCTTTGGTGACGACCATTCTTTGATTGGTTTCACCTTCTCTGGATCCATCTTCATTTCATTTGAAGATATCACAAAACCCAAGTAAATGAGTTATGTCTTCATAAAATAAGACTTTTTCAGATTCATCAACAACTTCTCCTACTATAGTCTCCTCATTGCTAATGTCATGTGCCTCAAATGCTCCTCTTTAGTCCTACTAAAGATCAATATATCATCCAGATATACAACCACAAACTTGCCAATGAAATCTTTCAGTATTTAATTCATCAACCTCATAAAAGTACTTAGGGAATTTGTTAATCCAAATGGCATAACAAGCCACTCATACAAACCTTCATTTGTCTTAAAGGCTGTCTTCCATTCATCACCTTCTCTCATTCTAATCTGGTGATATCCACTTTTCAAATCTATTTTAGAAAAGAAATTTGATCCACTTAAACAATCCATTAACCTGATGGTGATCTTGTTAATGGCTCTTGATTCTGTACACATTCTCCATCCTCCATCCTTCTTTGGACTCAATACAGTTGGTACTACGCATGGACTCAATATCTCTCTGACCAAACCCTTGTCTAACAATTCCTGGACTTGGTTCTTCACTTCCTCATTCTCTCAAGGTGTTAATCTATATGCTGCTTTGTTTGGAAGACTTTATCTTGGTATCAAGTCAATATGGTGGCTGATACTTCTAATGGGTGGAAATGAGTTAGGCAGCTCATCCACCACTATGTCAGAAAAATTATCCAACAATTCATGAACTTATTCAGGCAAATAATCCATCAAAGTTCTTGTAAAGATAACTCTAGGTTTCCTCACCACAATGAACTGCATCTTCTGTTCTTTCTTGACTTCCTTCAGGAGTTCCTTCTCGCTCATGAGAAGTATGCTTGTGCTGACTTCTGCTTTCACTCTCTTCTCCTCTATTAGAAGCAACATGTGTGTTCTACCATTCTTCTCTAAGGTGTATGTATTCTTCCTCCAATCATGAATGACATTCTTTTCAAACTTCCATGGTCTTCCCAACAAAATACGACATACATCCATGGGAATTATATCACATAGAATTTCATCTCTATATCCTCCTATCTTAATTTCAACCAAGCATTGTTTAGTAACCATTACCTGGTGTCCTTTCTGCAACCATGAGACTTTGTATGGCTTCGGATGTGTAGTTGTCTCCAGCTCCAATTTCTCCACCATCTCTATAGATACTAAGTTATTAGTGCTCCCACTTTCAATTATCACCTTGCAGACTATGTCTTTAGTCTTGCAATCTGTCCTGAAGAGACTATTCCTCTGCATCGAATTTTCAAATTCTGCCTCTGGTTTTAAGAGAACCTTTCTCAACATCAGGGATGTTCCACCCTCTGCTCCTTCTGCTTCAACATTCCTTATCTGTGCTTTTGAAATGTGAGATTCACCTCCTCCTTATTTATTTTTCTTGGGACATTCCCAAGACATGTGCCTTGTATTTCCACAGGCATATCATCTTACTTCTCCTCCTCTACTTCTTTCTCTTCCTCTAGAAGAACTTATTCCACCAACCTGTCTTCCTCAAGAGATTCCTCCTCTTTCTGAGTGACGATGTGGTTTACCAGTCTCGTCCTTTGACTTATGTGCTTTTTCATGGGTAACTCCCTTGCCTTTGTTTGGGGTTGGGATTTTACCTCTTCGTCACTGGCTTTGTTTTCTGGCCAACTTCTCCTCTACCTTCAATGAAAACAGATAAGCATCCTCCACTGTCCTTACTGACATCATGCTGAGATCATCTTGGATTTCATACCTCAGATCATTTATATACCTAGAAACTTTTTCTTCATATTTCTCTCTTTGTCTAGTTCTGATGTTCAGCCTGTAAAACTCCTCTGTGTAGTCCTTAACTATCATACCCTTCTGTCTCAAGTTATGCAACTTCTTAAATAGATTGATCTGATAATCTTTGGGCATGAACTTAGCCTTCAACTTGGCTACCATTTTTTCCCAATTCTTTATCTTATGTTTTCCTTTGCTTCTCCTCTCAACCTGTAGTTCATCCCACCACAGTGTTGCATGTCCTTTTAGCTCGATGATAGCATGTTTCACCCTTTTCTCTGCATCGACATATTCATAGTCAAAATGTTTGTCCATGGATCTTATCCAATCCAACAGCTCTTCAACATCTAAATTTAATTCATACATTGGGACCTCTATATTGGCTCTGGTTCCCAATCTAACAACTTCTCTCAGCAAGCGTTCTTCGACAACATCCTCTCCTACAACTTCCTTGACTTCTACTTCTTCACTCTATGCATCGCTGATGTCTCCAACATCATGTGCTTGTCTCTGAGTTGCCTCCATCACCTCTGATCTTGCACGAAGGTCTCACATCTCCCTTTCTACAACTCGATTGGGTAAAGGTGGTTCCACTCGTCTCCTTGGTGGCATTGTGTTGACTGTCTGTCACGCACAAAGTACAACTTCAAGTTCTTTTGTCTCTTCTCCTTTTCCTTCTATTTTCAAGAAATTTTTTGGCTTTGATACCACTTGGTGCAGACCCCTTGTTACACATTATTTTGGTCACTCTGATAATGACTCTACATGCACGTGTTCAGGCTCTTAAAACAATTTTTTACATGAGAAAAATGACTAAGTTCTTCCCCTACAAGGCATATTTTTAGAATGACGTTGTAGGCAGACAATGGTACACAGTGTGGAAATCCTTGATTTCTGTAGGCTGGTCTATTCCTGGCTCGTGGGATTTCCGCATGCTTCTATATAGGTAGGGTGCAATGGCGTTTGAAGCTAAGGAAAGGAAGAAGTTTCACGAAGTTTCTATAAGGGGAATATTCTAGAATGTGAAGTGGTATCCGTATGTTTGTGATCATACTAGCTTCTCTGATTTCATGGGATCATCCTCATCTTTTTAACCACTTCACCTTATCCTATATAATAATGGATTTCTCATGGAAAAGGTTAAGCAAGATTGAGAAAAGAATTGCTGAAAGAATAGGCTGAAGACTGTGTGAAGGATCCTATTACAACTGATGCTTGAGGCCTCCACTTGTCCATCAATCGTTTTTGGACCATCTTCATACAAATTTAGAGCAAGTGTATGTGTGTGTTGGAACAAAGGACCCCCGAAAGGGACTTGTGACATCAGGGCAATTTGGTTGTATCTTCCACTTTTACTTAATATGATACGGTGACATGTTTCTTTCCCATAAAATCATTAGTGTTTTATTACATGACTCCTTTATCACATGTTTAGGTCTCCATTGAATCTATAATTGTTTCTTTCACTTTGGTTGGTTTGTGTCATTGCAGATATGATCTCACATGAGCACTAGAGTGAAGCAGGGACAACAAAGATATAAGGAAGCAATATCTAAAGGTATGTCATCTATTCCTTCTTTGGTAGTAAATTCAATTGTAGAAACTTAGGGAAAGCGTTGTGTCCTGTCTTGTTTTATTCTAGATCTAGGTGGATCTAGGGAGATCAGTTTATGTCCGCATTTACCGATTTATCCAATAACACTCCCTTCTCTCCTAAGGGATGTGTGACCTCCTAGTCAGGATCTTTGACTCTGGAATCAAACGACTCTTTGAAACCTTGCTGGTCTCGTACTATATTAAACAAAGGTCCTCTCGATTCCCTACATAGGCTTCATGATACCCATGACCTTCCCTTCTACATTCTGCCGAATCTCAGAGTTGGCATTAATGCCTTTTCTCTCAGCCCCTTATCAGATGTGACATTGGGTGATGACCTCATGCCTATGCACAATTGCAGGCGCACTCAAGAATGGTTTGGGGTCAAACCATTTTTCACCCCACAATTCACCCTGAGCCTCCATCTATATTTTCTCTAAAATTGTGGTCTCGATTGCGACCCACCCTCAATATCGTAAAGATC
Source organism: Picea glauca (assembly GCA_000966675.3). NCBI lineage: Eukaryota > Viridiplantae > Streptophyta > Pinopsida > Pinales > Pinaceae > Picea > Picea glauca. The sequence continues at coordinate 112,585 of JZKD02S0064638.1, forward strand.
GAGCAGTTTCTATCCCCGCAATGCGAGATGATCGTTGATCTCACGATCTTGACGGTGCTTTTGAATGGACAACCGAGTTTTAATCCTTGGAATCAACAGTTCAGATATCCATCTCCTAGATCGACGAATGTGGTCAATTCGTAATTCTAGACTTCAGAATTCTCAAATCTCAAACCTTGGTTTCCTTTGCAGGGAAATATTCTAGAGCGGAAGATCTGCTAACACCTATCCCCTTAAATAAATGGTTGTGATCTCTGTGGGTATCCGAACTTCGTGTTTCCCAAATTTCAAACCCTACTTTCCTCCATACTCCAATCTTTCGGAGTTAACGATCTACATACACCTGTCCTTCTCAATCAACGATCTTGCTTCCACTTTGGGTGTTTGACCTTTCAACTCAGATCAACGATCCTGTGACCCTCTTCTCAATTAACAGTCGAGATCTCCTCTAGTCTTTAGACTTTGAAGATTTCAATTCTCTAACTCCACCCTTTTCCAAATGGATTTTATCTGAAGGCTTTGATCCACTGACACATGTCCTCCTGATCTGATGATCGAGGATTAGTTCGGGTATTTACCCGGAGTACATGGATTTATGCCACGTCTCTCTTCGATCAAACAACTATGAATCACTTTCGGACTTTACCCGGAGTCCACGGATTCACACCACATCTCCTCTAGATCTGTTAATCTAGATTCACTTCAGGTCTTTGGGTCTTCAGGATTTGATGATCTCAGTTCTCAAACTAAAACCCCACTACAATTTTTCTAGAGCTCGCGATCTACTGACAAGTTTCCACTTACAGATCGACGACTCTCGACTCTTCGGCTCTTCACACTTTGGATGTTTCAATGCTTTACCTTTGCCTTCCTCTATATCTCATGACCCACCGACACGTACTCTTTTGGATCTAATAGTCTAGATTATCTTTGGCTCTACGACACTTCACGCTTCGGGAACCTCAAGTTTCAAACTCGCTCCCTCCTGAGTTCATGATATTTGATGGCTCAGATTCACTTGACCGATCCGACACCTGAGGTTCACTTAGGATGATCTGACGACTCAGGTCTACTTTGGATGATCGGACAATTGAGATTTCACTTCGAATTTTTGGCTCTTTAGGCTTCAAAAATATCATGTCTCAAACCTTGATGAGTTCTCTCTCTTGTGTGTGTGAAGCGTTAAAGCTCATGCACCTTGTTCTGATCAAACGACTATTGATCCTTTACGTCGTGATACAATGACCACTGTCTCTCCTCCTCATGAGCTTCTGATTTCTTCCGAATTAGAATATTTTCTAAGTCTTCAAAGGTATTCACCTTTGAACCTCCCGCAAGTCCATCTCTCGGACCTCGAATACACTTATGAAAAGTGATATCCCTCCTGAGCTTGGCCTTTGTGAAGGTTTTTACTTCCCGCACACTCCTTGTGTTTCAGGGGTTTTCTATAACTCAAATTCGAAGGATTTCTTGAAAATAAATTCTTCTCACCCTCTTGGCGCTCTCCTCTTGCTCGATGCACAACTTGCAATAGAGTCTTATGAAATATTTGAGTTCTTGTGGATGACTGTGCACACCTTGCAGTAGTTACTTTGCACTCCTTGCAAAGGGGAAGTTTCGTGCTATCTCTTCTGATCTTTGGAACTGAAACAAATCCCATCAACACACTCCTCTATTTATCTCAAAGGGTCCTTAGGGTTCCTCCCAACTACTTGTCTACTCCAAAACCTAACCTAACGACTATCTTAGTTCAGTCACATTCCAGAGAAGGAGTGGAAACTCCCACTTCACTCATGATCATTCAAGCGTGCTTCAAAATATTTTTCCGGCGCTGAGTTTAGGCGTGCTTCAAAATATTCACTGTGACTGGCAACATTGAGATTATAAAAATATTCCCAGGTGCTGAGTGCTCTTTCTCCACGTGTTTTCTAATGATTCTCCTGCATCAAAATCCATTCCAATTATAATATCATAAGATCCTAATGGGATGATATTCATATAAAAAATTGTACCTACTTCATTCATATTTATTGGGAAACTTCTAACAACCTCATTGATCCTTCTTTTGGTTCCAGTGGCTAGCTGAACCAAACTTGATTTCTCAAGCTTAATTTTCTCCAAATGTAATCTGTCCACTATTTTAGGATTGATGTAACAATGAATTTCTCGTGAATCAATTAAGATAGAAACATGATGATTAATGATCTTACCTTCCACCTTGATCATATTGGATTTGTACTCTTCTTGTCGATCTTCTAGGGATGCATATATTCTTCCCATATCTTCTACTGTTGTAGCCTCTTGGATGTTGTGTATGGTCTTCACTTTGTCTTTTCCGTGAGGGAAATATTTGTACAAGTGATCTTTTGTTAAGCCCTAAATAGTGGCACATTACCCCATAATTGGGCCATATTACATTAGAAATGTTATTTTATTTATGTCGTATTGGGTCCACTAGTTGTAATTGTACCTCCTAGTCTCCTATATATACCAAGGAGACATTTTCATTTGGAATCATCTTGTATTTAGAATTTTGTGTGGTGTATAAGGAGGTTTCCCGCTAGAAGATTATTATTATCTAAAATTCTCTCATTTTCAAGGCATTGAGTACTTATTCTGAGGATTTTTTATGCTATTTTTATATTGGTTCTTAACATTTGGTATCAGAGCTCAAGGTCTTGGGGTTTCTCTACTACATTTGAGACACCTTGGAATTTTTTCTATAATTTGTTTTCTATGATGTTTCAGAAGGAACCCATTTGAGGATATTTAGTATACGGAGCAAGGTACGTGGGGTTAAAATTTCAGCTCCTGAGGCTTTATAATTTCAGAGATATATCCTATGTAATATAGGGTTCTGGAATCATCCTAAATTTAGCCAGCGTAGAATTTTCGCTATAATTTTCTTTTTCTGTAATGTTTCAGACCTTGAAATATGGAGGATATTCATATAAATTATCAAGGTAGTTGTTATAAAAATTTCATCTTCTGGTTCATCCTACTTTTGTAGATACACCTTGTGTAAGATAGGGTATCTGACTAGTCTCAAACAAGTGTTCTGGGTAAAAAAATGATATATTCTTCAGTGAGTTTCCAAATTAAGTGAGAATAGCTGCATTGGATAATGGACAATCTTTAGTATTTATAGAAAAATTTTCAGAATCAAATATCAAATATTGTGCTCTTGGCACGTTTTACAAGTACGCTCTCTTGGAAGGGACAAAAATCAATAAGGTGTGGGGAAGTTACCATAACTTCCACTTGGAACATTCAATTTTGATCAGATCTGTGGCATTACAGATAAGACGTATCATAGAACTACAAAACAAAATTTTTAGACCCAAAAGGGCCGAAATTTTTGAGATACAATAGAATAAAGATCATCGAGCAGAACCACCTCGAAATCAAGGTTTAAAAGTGATACTTGGCCACTATTGCACAAAAAAAGGGAACTTCTACACAAAATAAGCCTCTAGATAGTCCCATTTGGACTCTTGATGAAGGTGAAGAAATGCATAGGGACATAAATTATTTACAAAAGAAGACAGTAACAAAAGATGAACTACATGGAATGATGGATTCAATTGAACCTAAGTTGGAGGAAATAATGGATACTAAGATGGATGGTTTAAAAAGAAAGATCATGGAAGGATTGAAAAATTTCCTAATAGAGAGGCCACCTGAAAGTGAAAATGTATCCCATGAAATTCATGACGAGGACACAAGGAAGATGAATCAAGATTGGAGAAACTCCAAATTTAGGTTGAAGACCAAACACTTTCCTAAGATCGATATGAGGACGTTTGATGGCAAGGATCCAATCACATGGTTACTTCATATGGAGCAATTATTTGATCTACATGATGTGCCACATACACAAAAGGTACAAATTTCTTCTTTATATTTAGAACCCAATCAATTTGTGTGGTATCGATGGATTTGTTCTCACAAATCACTTGTCACTTTGACAATTTTCATGAAAGAAATGATAGCACACTATGAGGATACAAGGAGCAATGCCTTCTTTAGACAATTGATAAATCTCAATCAAAAGGGTTCAGTTGTGGAGCACATTGAGAACTTCCAAAGATTAAATATAAAGGTAATGAATATTCCAGATGAGGACCTGGTTGATGTATTCATATGAACTTTAAAGGATAACATTCAACATATGGCTATGGCTACTAGAAGGACCACTCCTAACATCTATCGAGCGAATAATGTTCCTGCTTCTAAAACACCTCAACAATTGGAGGAAATAAAAGAAAAAAGGTTTATGCTTTAATTGTGACAACAAGCACAATAAGAGACATAAGTGTGGTGAGAAGAAATTATTCTACATAGACTGTGAAGAGGAAGAACAACAAGAACAAGAACAAGAACCATCTCAAGATGAAAAAACATAAGAGATTTCTTATGAAGATTTAACTACCACGATATCATGTAATGCATTGGATGGAATTAACACTCCTCAAACCCTCAAGATTGAAGGATATATCAAAAACAAAAAGGTAATAGTCCTAATTGATTCTCATAGTACTCATAATTTCATTCACTATAAATTAGCCAAAGCTCTCAATTGCTTTATATATCCAGCACAAAGTTTCAAGTAATGATTGCAGACGAAGGAACTATCAATTTCTCAGGAAAATTCCATAAGATAAATATTACTATGGGAGAACATGTAATGAATAGAACAATGATTTCTATACCCATGGGTGGTGTTGATGTCATACTAGGATTCCAATGGTTACAATCATTGGGAACAATGGATTTTAATTTTCAAGAACTTTTCATGAAAGTTTCATTGGAAGGAAAATAAATTGAGTTAAGGGGTATCACAGAGAAACCCAGTAAGGTGATAAGCTCTAATGTAATGAAAACGTTATTGAAAAAGGGGAATCAGGGTGTAATTGTACAACTATGCTCACTAGATGTTCAAACATCTAAGCCATCAATTCCTCTAGATCTCCGAGGGATCATTGATAAGCATTCCAAATTATTTGAAGATATTCCCAGAGGTCTTCCACCCACTTGAAATCATGATCATGTTATTCACTTAATTTCTGGGAGTGTTCCTCCTAACATCAGGCCTTACAGATACCCTTATGCCTAAAAGAGTGAAATTGAGTGTATGGTTGAAGAAATGTTAGAGGATGGAATTATTAGACCTAGCCAAAGTTCTTACTTTGCACCAGTGGTAATGGTACTCAAGAAAGAGGGCTCATGGCATATGTTTCCATATTAAAGAGAGCTCAACAAGATCACTATTAAAGATAAGTTTCCCATTCCCATCATTGATGAATTGTTAGATTAACTAAATGGAGAGATATATTTCACAAAGTTGGATCTCTGTTCAGGGCATCATCAGATTAGAATGAAGGAAGCAGATATCCCAAAAACATTGTTCCAAACTCATGAAGGCCATTATGAATTTTTGGTCATGCCTTTTGGCCTTACGGATGCACCTTCCACATTCCAAGGGTTGATGAATTTCAATTTCAATCCCTTCCTTCGAAAATTTTTGTTAACATTTTTTGATGATATACTAATCTATAGCAAGTATTGGGAGGATCATGTGCGACATGTTGAGAAGGTTCTACAACTACTAAAGGAGCAACAACTATATTTCAAACTATCCAAATGTTTATTTGGGGTGAAGGAGGTAGAGTATTTGGGTCATATTGTATCTCATGAAGGTGTCAAGTTAGACCCTAACAATATTAAGGCCATGATGGACTGTCCAATTCCCAAAACATTGAAGAATCTTAGAGGTGTTTTTGGGTTTGACAGGTTACTACTGCAAGTTTGTTCAGAACTATGGAAGAATAGCAACACCTTTAACAAAATTAACTAAGAAGGATACATTTTCATGGACTCCAAAGGCAACTCAATCTTTTGAACAACTTAAAGAGGCGATGTGCAAATTTCCTGTATTGACCACACCAGACTTCACAAAATCCTTTATCGTGGAATGTGATGCCTCGTGAATTGACATTGGTGTTGTTCTAATGCCAGAAGGAATGCCCATTTCTTTTTAAAGTTGGCCACTTAAGGGAAAGGAATTACACAAACCCATTTATGAGAAGGAAATGATGGCAAGACTACATGCATTGAAGAAATGGCGCCCTTACCTAATAGGTAGGAACTTCAAGGTCAAAACAGATCATGATACTCTTAAATACTTCTTGGAACAAAGACTATATTCAAAATAATAACAAAAATGGGTGACCAATATGTTGGGTTATGATTTTGAAATCATCTACAAAAAAGGGAAGAAAAATGTTGTGGCAGATGCACTCTCAAGAAATGATGACTATGTTGAGGCCTTTCTCTGTGCTATCTTGATCATCCAACCTGATTGGGTAATAGAAGCGAGGGATGAATGGAAGAATGAAGAAAATGTGTGGACTCTCATTCAAAGGCTGCAACAAGATTTCAGGGCATCAGATACATTTACATGGAAAAATGAATCACTATGGTACAAAGATCGGTTATATTTATGTACGAACTCCCAACTCAAAGAAAATGTACTCTTGGAATTGCACACCTCTCTAGTAGGAGGGCATTCAAAATTTTTGAAAACCTACCATAGGGTCAAGAAGGATTTTTTGGGGGATGGCCCTAAAACTGATGTTCAAAGGTTTGTGGAAAAATATTTGGTTTTCCAACAAAATAAGGTGGAAACAATTAAGACCCCAGGTCTCTTACAACCATTATCCATCCCAAGTCAGCGTTGGAAGGAGGTTTCCATGGATTTCATCACAAGGTTACCAAAGTTTATAGGGTGATTGTTGATAGACTGACCAAGTACGCACACTTGTGTGAACTCTCTCATCCTTTCAAAGCCAATACATTTTCCACCACATTCATGGAGACAATTCAAAAGATACATTGAATCCCAAATATTATTGTAAGTGATAGAGATCCCATCTTCATTGCACATTTTTGGATAGAATTATTTTCTTATTTGGGTATTCGATTGGCTCATATCTCACCTTATCATCCTGTTGACGGGAAAATTTGGCATGCCATCAATTGGAAGAATAGATTTGGTCTGGGGTTGTCTAAATAACACAAGCGGTTTGGTGTAACCTATTCTGACGGGTTTAATGACTCCGTTGGCCAACTAAAGTCCTAAAAATAATAAAAGAAATGAAACTAATCTAAAATTTATGATTCTAACAAATGATATATTACTGACTTATGTTTATTAAAAAGAAATGTGAATATAAACAATATATATACAGGTTACAAGGTTTGCATGAAATCTTGCGAAAATGATTGTTTGATAAGGTTTTTGAATGAAATATGAATAACAATTTTTTTTTAAAGATATTAAACAAATAAATACTAAATGAATACGATTGAAACAGTGACACAAAAATAGTCAAAGCTAATTAATGTAATATTTGTTTCATTCATAAACAAGATTAAATAAAAGAAAAGAATGCATCTATTAACCTCTAACTGATCAGTCAACTGGGTTTATTTTCCTGTGCTGTATGAGATTCTTCCTATAGCGTTGTTAAGGGAAACCTATAACAGAACAATACTAGCACTTCCAGAATACATTCAAAGAAGTATTTGATATTGGAGTAAATTAATAACAACAAGAAGGCAACTAATTAAAAATCATGTGATCTTAAGATAATCAATATTTAAGAACGAAAGAAAACTCAATTCTGAGTACTGATATTATCCATCATTTAATATTAGAAATAAATTCCGCAATAATCAAATGATCGATTGATCACACCTAAAAAATGGAATAAGAAATTATGGACAACATATAACATTTAACAGTATGAAAATACCATATGATGACAAGCTAAAGCTAAAATAAACCATAATAACATTTTCATAATACAACAATAATGAAAGAACGAAATGGAATAAGCGTCACACAGGTCTAAATCCAAAGAAGAATTTATTTCCCATATTCTTTCTCAAAATCACATGTTCATATTGTAGTCATGGAAGAATTTTTAAGATAATATACTCTTAAAGATTGAAAAAATTAATACATAAATGATAACAATTAACTATGTATTGATAAAATAGACTAAAGATAATTTAAATCAATGCATAATCAATTATTCAAATAATATGAAGATATTATAATGAAAATAAAACCATTTTACTCATGGGACAAAAGCCATTAAGCAACCCAAAATTTCATGTTCTTTGAAAATACTCATCCATTATCCCAAAGATTCCAACCATCCGTTACTCCATTTGAAAAGAAGAAAAGTTTACAAAAATAAATAATATACAAAAGAGAAAGGATTAAAATCCTCCTCTCCAATTCTTGGATGTTTTGGCTTTGAACTTTCTCATATATTTATACAATGAATGAACAGTTTGGACGTCACTATTAATTTTCGCCACCTGAAATTTGCCTCGTAAAGAGACATCAATATCTCTCAAATCGTGAATTGTTTGGGGAAAATTTCTATGCAGAAGGTAAATGGGTCCATTTGGGTTCTGGGGTTTCAACCATTTCTTCAAATTCCTCACGGTTTGGCTGCAATGAAATCTGTAAAATCGTCTATCTGATCTTGACGCCTTCCCAAATTTTATCTGTTGTTGCTCATAAAATTATTTGTAGCAATCCAAAATTATTTTTGGATCAATCATCTTGAATGTATTTGGATAATAAAATCAAGCCATGATCAAATCTGTATCAAATATTTGATAATAAAAACCTATGAAACAGAAAGAAACCTAAATTAATAACCTAAATATTGTGAATAAAACAAAATCTAGAAAAAAAAAAATGAATTTAAACTAACTATAAATTATAAACAAACATTGTTTATAATTTGCTTTCAAATATGATTTTAAAATTCTAGAAGCTTCAAGTTAATGGAGAAGAGAAAAATATTAATTTTGGTTTTTTACAAAATCAAACAAATGATAGATAATTCTTTTATTATTATTATTTTGAAATGAGATGCAAAATGATTTTTTTTTTAATTAATTAATATCACCAAATGATTTCATGAAAATGAGAACCCAACCAAGATATTATTTGATGAAGTATTGAATCCATTATTCAAAATAGTCAAACTTGCTAATGAGCAAAAGAAATAACACATAATCATAATTTAAACGAAAGTAAACAATTGATAAAAATTAACGTTTTTGTTTAAATTGAGATTTTTATGCTCGTTTCTAAATTTTAGCATATACTCTTGTAATGAATGTCTCATCTTATAGTGAATGTCTTAAGTTTGTCTCAAAGCAAGCCAATGTATAAAACTATTTGAAATTATTGATTCTGTAGCTCATCATAATTATAAAAATTCTAATGGGGACCCTTTAAATTTTGTAAAAACATAGGGGGAGTTGTTGGGGCCCAACAAATGGAGACTTAATGGGTGAAGCAACTATCTCTGATTTGGTAAGATTTCATCTCAGGAAGGAAATAATAAGACTTGAAAAAAAGATTTAAGCTCCCTGAAATAAATTCACTCTGAGACCATATAATATTAGGATAAGCTCAATGTTATAACCAGACAATAGAATTTTCTTTGCAACGGATTATAACCTGAAATAATGTCTTAATCAAAGAGTCACGATGTTTATAAAATAACTTCAATACCGTTGACAGAGCCACTACTTCCAACAGACATCCATAGCCTCGACATGGATGTCATTTAACCCACTCAAATGCTTTAATCTCATCCAATAGTTGTATCCACATGATGTATACTTCCATAAAAGTTAATTTAAAAACATATACCTACTACCTCTCGACCCAACTTGCTTAGTTTCTAGCAGGTGTGTTCAGTACCCCGATGAAGTTGTCCTGGTATCTTGTGTGCATTTACCCGCTGCCAGCGAGCCTGTTCAGTACCCCGATGGGTTTACACACACTTCCCACACATAAGTGCTTTCAACCCTCTTATGCCACTTTTAAATAGTAATATAATTATAGATTTCTTGATGACAAAGAGAGCGGGGTGATACTGGAGGTTAATTGCAATACATTTGAATAGTTGATCATGTTATTTATTTGCTTTCAAAACTGGAAGTTTTATCATGGTTTAGAGATTTTAGATTTCATTTAAGAAATCATCTAGAGAATGGGGAAGCACATAAAAGTTATTCCTTAAGAATATGGATGGCGTAAAAAGTTTAAAGATCATCGTAATTCTCAAATATTTAAACCATATCTCTAGTGTAATAATCTAACAAAGACAATTTGAGGACAAAATGAAAGTGAAAATTGACTTAAAAATGAATTGTATGAGCTATATCTTAATATCAGGACCTCTTTGAACTTATTTCAATTTTCTTTAAAAACACAAGTCTTAAAATAAATGTTTCCTTCGACAATATCTCTTTGATTAGAAATATATTGATTCAAAAAGACAGATAAGAAGGAAACTCATTCAAAGCAATCAAAGAAAACAAAAAACACACAACAAACCAAATCAAATTTTATTAATCTGATTCAAAATCAGAAGTACACAAAATTAAAACAACAAAAGAAAACTTTTCAAGAAATGATTTTGGCCAAAGATAAACTTGAGCTTTTGGATCCACTAGCATCTTACTGTAAAACAAAGGAAGAACTAAATCATATAAAATATCATGTGCGAGCAAGTTCTTTTCTTAATATAGTGATGCATGAGATGCTACTTTGACGAAGCATTATTATTCAAAATAAAAGAGACTAAAAGAAAATAGAAAAACCCTTATTAAGATGAGTGCAGTCTTACTCGTGGTACCTTGGGTCAAGGTTGAATTGATAGTTCAAATTTACTTATCTCTTTACTTTCAATTTAAAATTTTCATGATGATACTATGTTTTCGAAAAGAAATATTCAATGAAAAGAAGAGAGAAAAATATTTAAAGTGGACTTCCCTGACAACATTCATATTATGGTTCTCTTGGTGTATCCACTTGTGTTCATAATTGCATTATTACACAAATAAATATTGATAAATAAAACTAAAGGAAACCTACTCCTAAACCTAATCTAAACTACTAAATAGATCAAAACGCTAAGTAAAATTGTATTTCTAGTGTAGCCACAAGAGCATCTTCAATCCTGCACAACATAGAAAATTGAAAATCAGAATAAAAGAATGTATTATTTGTAGATAAAAAAGAAATATGTCATGCTTACCTCCTATATATTCATTTAAAAACAAAAAAAGCACGACCTTACCATTATTTTGAAAGTTCTCGATGTATGAATCCTCCAACCATTCTGCAATCTTGTCGTGATATGGGTCATAATGGCATGGAAGAGTGTAAGTAAGTTTGGAAAACTTGTCATTATTATAGGGACCTGACATAACCATCGACCAAGGTCAAAGTGCCCCATCCTCCTGACAATTCTCCAAGTGTTTATCAATTTCTTCACATGAAAGATCTAAGAGAATCATGTTATGCTTACTTCCTAGATATTTAAGTAAAAACAAAGGAAGCACAACTTTATCTTCATTATGAAGATTTTTCGTATACGAATCTTCAAGCCAATCTAAGATCCTGTCATAAACATTAGGATGCAAACTATGAATTTGATGAAATGGATATATCAATGGGGAACACATCATAAGAGGATTCATGACATCAGTTAGATTATTGGTTTGAACGCTTCCTTTGATGATATTG
>JZKD02S0064638.1:137041-155074 GCA_000966675.3 Picea glauca
CATCTTCCATACTAGTCTTAGACTGAAAATACAATGATTCAAAGGAAAAACCAATTTGGTTGTCAATAAGAGCCTGATCAATAGATTCTACCTCCCTGACTTGTTCAACATTATCAGAAGATTTTTTTTCTTCTTGCGAAGAAGATTGTTCTTGCAATTGAGTGATAGGATTTGCAATTAGTTCTTCGTTTGTGATTGAACATGACTGGATGGAAGGGATGGAAGGATCATAGAAGAGATTTAATGCTAATGACATGTCATCGAGATTACATTTACAGAGGATATGATAGAATCTTGTCAAAAAGTCTTCTGAAGATGAATCGTCGTTGATTAGCGAAGTATGAAATTCTTCACATAATTGATCAAAATCATAAATTTCAAAAGCATCTAGAAACTCATCTACAAATTGAAACCAATAAAAAATGTGACATGCTGGAAAGGATTCAAACCAATGTTTGATCCGACCTCTAAAAGTAAAAGCGAACAATCTGCATAAAACTCCTAAATATGAGATGTCATGTTTGATGCATTTGCACCAAAACTTGTTAAGGTGGTCTTTAGCAGATATATTGCCTCCACCATCAAAGGTGAGTTTGGACAAGAGAGAGACTGTCTCGTTGGGAACATTGGGTAATGAGAAGTTGAAAGCATGTTCCAACACAATGATTTGGGGAGCCATGGGGGGAATTGAATACATTTAAAATAAGGGCTCCTACAAGGCCAGCTTGTCAGTCGGCCCTCCTTCTAGCACCATTTGTTGACCGACGAAATTGAACGCTCGTCAACTAGAGGAGTGGATCTGGTCCGGGGTTGTCTAAATAACCCAAGTCGTTTGGGATGACCCACCCCGACGGGTTTAGTGGCTCTGTTGGCCGATCTAAGTCTTAGGAAAACGAAAGAAAAACTAAACTAAGAAAAACTAATCTAAGTGGAAAAAGAGGCTACAACAAAACTATATACAAATCTAAAACAAATACATACAATTTACTAACTGATATCATAAAATAATAATTCTACTTAACTAAATGTTCAGTTATCAACACAATTAAATCTTAATCACAAATGTACAATATTTACAGATTACAGATTTTAAATGAAAACCTGCAAAAATCATTTGTAAACTGTCCTATGACAGCAAAACTATTGTTTTTTGATTTTTTTTATAATTTTATGAGAAAGAAATAAAATGAAAACTATCTAAGCTGAGCAATTAAAATAATAATCCTAACTATAAATCTGAACTATATATATCTATCTAAACTACTTAAATAACACTAATACACTAACATGTAATAACGCTTTCCAATTTGTCCCGTGCAAAGTATCTGATTCAGCTGTTCGATGGGAGGAAACCTGCACCAGATTTTCCACAAGCTTCTTGTAAACAGGAAGCAACAGTGCTCTTTGAATATAAATGACAGGACAAACAAGAGATAAAATGACAACAATCTTAAAATTTGCAAATCATCACTTTCAGATAAACACGTATGCGAAGATTTGTACAAAATGATTCATTTAACAAAGAAGATAAACTTTTAATTCATTAAATTGAAACAAAGTAATTGTTGTACTTTAAAATAAGAGACATCATATATGGACAACATATAAACCAAATCACATCAACCTGCAACGAATTATGATAGCTAAAGTAGTCAATAATTGATTGCAAACTGATATGAAGAAAACTTGAAATAAAAGTTTGATATATTGAAAGCTAAAGCTGTTACAAAACATCCACTTTCATCCCAATTTGTATCCTCATAAGTCCAAATTCTTTCTTCTCCCAACAATGATGGGTTCATTACAACAAATGACAAGTATTTAAAGGCCACAGGGTAAAACATCCCTGTGGGAATTATCAAAAACAGTTTACAAGAAATCTGGGAACAATCTCCCAAGTCTCTATTTATGCCTATGACTAACAACTTAAAACAAAACTATATCACAAAAAGTGTGTTCTAAACTGCCACAACATGTCCAATTTTCCATTGAAATTCATAGGTACCTGTAGGTGGACAATAATAGACAAGTTTAGTCAATGTTCAGCTATAAAATCATCAAAAAATCCAACTTTTATGACTAGCTAACAGAATCAAATGATTCTGTAGCTGGTCATATTTACAAACAAAGTTTTATTGCTTCAATGCTATCACAATAGAACTAGATACGATTTACCAAACAACAAAATCATTTTTTCTAATTCAAAAACAAACCAAATCGTTTATGAATCAATTCAAAACTAATGAAATCGTGTTCAAACAAAACAGAGCTATATTCGATTTAGCAAACAAATCTTTTGATACTAATTCCACACAAACACAATCATTTATGCCAATTCTAAACTATCAAAATCGTTTTTGAATCAATACAGCCAAAACAGAACTACATCAAACTAATTCAAAGCAAACAAAATAGAATTATATTTGATTTGAGCCAACAAAATCACTTATTCTAATTTAAGAAAGACATAATCATGCTAAAATTTAAACAAATCATACTAGCCATTGTATAATCAAATCGAATGATGGTTGTAGCTGCTTACACGTTTTTTCTTTTTAAAAAACACATGTCCTGTAGATGTAAAAATTTGCTAGCAGACTGGTTGAATACCCTTTGAATTGATCAAGGGTTCAACAGCGGGCAAAGACACATGGCTGGACGAGTGAGAGAGGTGTTGTGGCCCAGGTCTGGAGAAGTAATAAACATTTCAACAAATGCACACAGACCAAAACGTTCCCTTCAACCATTGAGGAGATATGAGATTTGACCTCTAAAACATGAGCTATAACTTTGTAAAAAACCAATTTCTGATGAAACCGTCCGCGATGAAGGTAAAGGGGCTAATTTTGGTTCTAGTTTTTCAAGGGTTCGATCTGATTCAACACCGTTTTCCCAGAATCGTTCATGCAAAAACGTGTCTCTGAGAGGCAATTACGGGGTTCAATTTACACTATAGGAGCCATAGGAGAGGGCACACAGTGAGCAGGGTAAACAGACAGGGGTTTGGACAAGGTATATGCAGGACCAAATGCTCACAGGTTTTCCCAATGCCAACAGAGGTATCCCGAGATACAAGGAAGGTGTTAATGCCTATTCGTGTGAGGGTTTGACAGAGTAAGTTGAAACCATGCAAAACTATCGTGCTGTCATGGTGCCTTGGTAAATCAAATTACTCACATCACAATCCAAAGATTTTGACCCAATATCAAATAGATTATTCACATGAAAGCCATAACATTCATAAGAAAAAAAATTATGACCAAATATCCAATAACTATTTGCGAACCATAGTGTTCATAACTAACAATTGATCCGCAATAATATGTGTATGATTTAAAACAAAATAACATTTCGAATATAGCACCAAATCTTTGATCGTAAAATTTATGCATTGTATGAGACCATTGCGCCACAGGTCTAATCATAATGTTAATGCGTTCTCATGAAACCATTGCACCAAGGAATTTGATCAAAAACAATAGAACATCAAACCACCATTGTATCAAGGAATCAATCACAATCAAAAGAATACCATTGCATCACAAACTCATGAAATGAAGTCATATTAGCACAATCAAAATGCAAAGTGAGTAAAGGTTTGGTGTCTTGCCAACTGTGCGACTGTCATTGAGTTAGAAGTGAGATGACCACATAAACAAGAGTAACCATAATAATCCAGTGACGATTTTTATGCCATCGACATGACTTCGAAATCAAAGTTTTCATGCTTGCAGTCGTGAAAACGAGAACAAAAGGCAGGTGTGCGAATGCACAAGATAATAGTGTTGCATCATTCAAATGATTGCGATGAGAATCAAGGGTTCCAAAACACTTGCGTAGGCAACTTATAAGGAAAGGATAAAAATGCAAAATGGCTGTCAACAGCTTCCTAGCCTAAGTTCAAAGAAATCCTGCATTTTATTGTCATAGAATTGCTTTGAAAGGTACTCCTTCTGAAAATACCTCTTGAACTATTTCTAAGTGATCCTTCTCTCATTAATGTGTTCAAATTTCTTCAGTTGATCCCACCACATAGCAAATTTTCCATGCAAATGGTATGTGCAAATTATTGCTTCAAGATTAGGTGAATAGTTGTACAACTGTAAATACTTCTTGATTTCGAGAAACCATGCTTCAACATCATCTTCTCTTTCTCTTTTACCATCAAAGGATGGTGGATTAAGCTTCCTTAACTCTCCTTGTAATCTTTCCAATTCATGCATTTTTCTTTGGTTCCTAACAAGAGACACCTTTGGACTGCTTATGGAGTCTTCATATGCATAAAGCTTCTTTGTTGAGTGAAGAGGTGAGTGAGGCCTATGAGTCCTACTAGCACTTCTGGAATAACTAGTCCCTCTGTAGTTATCTTCTTTCATGTTGTTTTCCTCCTTCCTTGTGTCTTGAGCCCGATCCCTTCTTTGTTTGTCTATGCAGTTGATTTAGGATTTGCATTAATTTCAAGATAATTTATTTGGTTATGTTATTTCATTAGTCTCTCATTGTCTTCTTTATAACTCCGCACTTTTATTTTCAGGATTCTCAAAATCTCTATTAATGTCTCTTGTTCCCTTCTATCCTTGTGTCCATTTGATTATGTCTTTGCATTGCCAATACTGATATTTTGACCCTGGGATTATTTATCATGACTGAAGGCTCATTCCCCTTCCTCCATTTCCTATATCTGCATTCTTATCTTGTTTATATCCCTTAATTCTACAAAAGAGTGTGCATGTGACATAGTCTTTCCTATCCAAAATGAAAACATAAGAATGTGTAAGAATTTTTGGAAAGGATTGTAACATAGTTATGTATATAAATTTTCTCTTTTTAATTTTCCCTCAGGACATCAGTCATTTTATTCTGAATTGGTTGGAAGTTTTGTTGCTCGAAACAATTTTCTGGGTGCACAACTAAATTTCTCTCTTCAAGATATTTCAAATGACTATTTTCTTGCTTAATTTCAAGATTGGGGAAAAATCTTACAACCTTTAGAAATTTCTCGGGTCTTCATTCATTAATTTTTTCAATATTATGACGTGGCATCCTCGCAGTGCTCAATCACTTGTGTCGTCTGATGTGGTGCTGACACAGACATTGACATGGCACCTGCCACCTGGTCCCTTGATACCCCAATCAACGTTTCAAAACACTTCGAACGAAGCCTTTCTTTATCATCGAAATATTATCCGTTAGAGTGCATCCACTACAGGCTTCACTGCCTACTATGAAAGAACTGGTTCAACAACACCCTTATGGTAGATCTAACGGTCCTCAGAGTCAATTAACCAATAACTATGATTGCTTCAGAGTCTCCACTTTCACAACGATTAATCTTTGCTCTCAACACCCATTCTCCACACTACATATGGGATCCACGAGATCTATGGTTGATGTCGTATATTCCCTCCTATCATTCTACAACTCAGATTTCTTCTTAGAGCCCTCTTCATCAGAGTATCCCTACTCTATTCTCGTTGACCACTCCGACCATTGCACTTCGATTGTACTCCATAAAATATATCCAATGATTCCTATTCTCATCCTCCAATAGTCAGGATTCGATCGTAGTTCACAATTGCTCGACAATTAAGGTCCATCCCTTTAACTCTTCTTACTCGGCCCCATGGGACCCATGACAGATCGACGATTGTCCTTACCTCATGACCACTCACCGATCAATGGTGTAGATCATTCCTTAGAACTCCTCCCATCAAAGTGCCCCCCCTCCATGATTGCAACTCACTCTAACCAACACCCCTCCAATGAACAGTCGAGATCTATCATCCTATAGATTTGAGGGATAATATTTAAAGTGAAGGCCTAAGGGCCTCCATGCCCAAATGGGACCACTCTTGTCCCGTCAACTAACCAACATTTGACACGTATCATCCTCCGAGTACATTGATTTCCATGTTGGTGTCCTCGTTACCTTGACCGTTGAGCTGTCACACCACATCACCATGGCATCATCATTCTCTCGCCTCCTACTCGAACCACACTAGATCTATGATTGAGATCATGGGAATATTTCCTGATAGATCGACAACCCTCCTTCATTCTCAGAGTCCCTCCCATCGGAGTTCCTCCACTTTGGGCATCCAAGGTCACTTCGACCCTCAGAATCCGATGACACTCACCATAATGGATCCAACAACCCAGATCTCTTCAAATACACTCTCTGATGGATCAACGACTATCAGAATCCACTTTCGTTGGACTCCATGCACTCATACATCTCGATGAAAGTGTCCTCTGACCAATGGTGGAGATCTATCAATCTTCAGATCCAACAGTTGCCAATTAAGGGAGACCATCCAAAGGATTAGACCCAACAAGGGCCCATCGACTCACCTGGCACATTATTCTACTAACACATGGCAACGGGGGTATATCACATGCTAAAAAATGGAAAGGTACAAAGGATGATGGGGCATCAACTAGACATAAGGACTGGGTGTTTGACGTGGTGATCAAAATTACACAAGGTGAAACTCAATAGGGTTCCATGACTCTCCACGCACATGTCACAAAGGTTTGGCCTTTGTTTATACACTGTTCATTTTCCTTTCCCCGCGTGCATGTGGGATAAATATTTACACATTCCAAAAATTGATGGTGGATAACTCACTTAGAAGCTCGATCGACGGTGGTTGTTCATTGGTTTCCTCACTAGGCATACTGTTGATTCATAGGCTCACAATGCGAAGGGAAAGAAAAATGAGATGCTAGGGCCACGATGGATCACCTGAGCACTATTTCCACGGTGATCTCGACATTGTTCGATAGAAAATAATTAATTCAATAAATACCACCAAAAATTTGTAATAGGCCCCTTCAAGGCCCGATGTTGTAAACCTAGGGCTCTGATACCAATCTGTGACACACCTTGATCCGCAAAGCCAATTTTTTTTTTCTTTTTCTTTTCTTTCAAATATGATTTGCTTCATGCTCTACTAAAAAACATACCCACTGCTTGGGTCTCTCTAAATTCTCCCTCTTGGTTTATTTTTCATTTATGATATCAATTAATTAAATGAGGAAGCACAAACTATACACATGCATTTATCAAGATTCTTGTTAACTCTAAAACTAAAATATTAACATGGCATGCATGACAATAACTAGCAAACAAGATTAGTACAAACACATCATATCTCAGAGATAATAATATTACACAGTGGAAATAAATATACAACAGAGAAAACCACGACAGAGAGATAACTTATGTTTATTAAATCAATCACTAATTGGCTGCAGACTAAGGACATTCCACCCAACCATAGACGTTGTTGTTCCAAGTCTTAACAACAGGTCACCCCCGAGCCAAGGCTATGAATCCATAAGAATGGTTCCAGGGTGTCACTCAGCTTCCCAAACCAACCATCATTCAAGCTCTCATAGGTTTCTCAACACACAACAATCTGAATTACACCAACTCTCTTATTTCCATCATGCACAACCCAAGAGAATGGATTCCATTCTTTGCCATGCAGTCCCTCATGCTATCCACCTCCTTCCAGGGATCCAGTGCATCTGGTCAAGAATATCCATGCTGGGACTCTCATGATTCACAACTGTGCACAAAACGCAATACTTGTCAATGCATCTCAATCATGCAAGCATTAATTCATGGCTGGAATACACCAACAATTACTACAACCAACAACAATGGCTTCATCCACAACAATTTTCCCCCCATGTCCCAATCCAAGAACAATAATGAAAGAGGAATGATAAATGAGAAACAATGAATGAAAGTGTGAAAGAGGGAATGGAGAACAACTCCCAAACAATCCACAAGTTGGGTTTATATATTTACATGAGAAATCCAGAACCACATGGCCTTCCTCCATGAAGCTCATGTAACCACCTCTCTCCATTAAAACAATTATGGGTAAATACAAATATAATAAAATGACTTATCTCCTTAAGCCCCCTCTCTCGTGGAATCATAGCCCCCTATAACTCTTGTCCTTGGCTATCTAGCAACCAATGATGTGTTTTATTATTAATGATGATCAAAGCATTACATTTCTTTTTCATCAAATAAACCAAAATACATTAGTTAAAATGGGGACTCAAAACCATGGTATTACACTCATAAATGCTAAATTGAACGAAACCTACATCACCTTTACCCTGACTTAATAACTATCAGCCAAAGGGCCATTTTGCAAATTTTAACACCATAGAAAAATCACTTCACTATCAAACCATACTCACCAAAAATCATGGGAAACCACTTCATTGTCAAACCATTCTCACCAAAAGCATGGGTTATCAACCTTTAATACTCATTCATCCTTGGCCTACCATTGTAGTGTCAATCAATTCAACCAAAAATCACGGGCAACCACTTCATTGTCAAACTATTATCACCGAAAAGTTGTTGACCTTTTATTCTCATTCACCCTTGGCCTCCCATTATAATGTCAATCAATTCAACCGAAAATCCTAGCAAACCACTTCATTGTCAAACCATTCTCACCAAAAGCCATGGGTTGTCGACCTTTTATACTCATTCACCTTTGACCTCCTATTGTAATGTCAATCAATTCAACCAAAAAATCATGGGCAACCACTTCATTGTAAAACCATTCTCACCAAAAGGCATGGGTCATCGACCTTCTATACTCATTCACCCTTGGCCTCCCATTGCAATGTCAAACAATTCAACCAAAAATCATGGGAAACCACTTCATTGTCAAACCATTTTCACCAAAAGGCCATCGACCTTTTATACTCATTCACCCTTGGCCTCCCATTGTAATGTCAATCAATTCAACCAAAAATCATGGACAATCACTTCATTGTCAAACCATTCTCACCGAAAGGCATGGGTAGTCGACCTTTTATATTCAGTCACCCTTGACCTCTCATTGTAACTTCAATCAATTCAGCCAAAAATCATGGACAACCATTTCATTGTCAAACCATTTTGACCAAAAGGCATGGGCCATTGGCCTTTTATACCGATTCAACCTTGACCTCCCATTGTAAGGTCAATTGATTCAACCAAAAATCACGGCAACCGCTTCATTATCAAACCATTCTCACCAAAAAAACATGGTCTATCAACCTTTTATACCCATTCACCACCCTTGGTCTCTCATTGTAATGTCAATCAATTCAACTTAAAACCATAAACAACCATTTCATTATCAAACCATTCTCCCCCCCCACCCCCAAAGCATAGGCTATCCACCTTTAATACCCATTCACCCTAGGCCTCCCATTATAATGTCAATCAATTAATCCTAAATCATAGGCAACCACTTCATTATCAAACCATTCTCACCAAAAAGGTATGGGCCGTCAGACCTTTTATACCTATTCACCTTTTGCCTCCCATGTAATGTCAAGCAATTTATTCTTCTTTTACATGTGGGAATTGTATTTTATGCGATTCATTCTTCCTATGCACGTGTGATTAGGTATTTTATTAAAAAGCAAAAGAGTTGTTTGACAGGGAATCCGGAGCTCTAATCTAAGCCTCGTTGCAAACCACCAAAACCAAGACAAAACACCAAAGGCAAAAAGCAAACACCAAAGCCAAAGACAAAACGTCGAACTACGAGCGTGGAGATCCAAATCCGAAAGACAAAGCGTCGAACTAAGAGCATGCAGATCCAAATCCGAAAACAAACCCACAGAGGGGCTTTAGTGACGAAAGGCATTTGGGACAAAGCCCTCCAGTTATTTGGGACAAAGCCCTCCAGAGTAACTGGAGGCGCTCTGCCCAAGGACTAACTGACAACATCATCCAAGACCGTGGAACCTGCTCACTGGTGTGGGTGGTGTAAATTCGATGCATTTTTAAATAGATTTCACAGCTGACGATGTTGGTGGCATTGGTAGCCAGTGTAACTATGGAATATGACCGCGAAATCAATGCAAAGAAGAGACTACTTGATTGGTGCGTTATCCATATATTTTAGATGCACCACACATTTCGCAAGCATAAAACACAGATAAAGCCAGGTGAGAATTGAATTTGAGACCTCTTTTATACAATTCCTTCCATTTACATGACACATGCCAATCCGTCTATACCCTTCGAGTATTATTAGTAGGTTACATATTACTCAAACACAAATCATGGTATAAATTTTACAAGAACTCCTATTTATCTTATCTATCAAGTTATTTTTTATTTTTATTTTTATATGTTTTATATTTATTTATATTTGTTATTTAGATATTATTATTAATTATGTTTTTTTTTGTTTTTGAAAAGCAATTTTTATATGTTTTATATTTATTTATATTTGTTATTTAAATATTATGTATTATAAGTATTTTTAATATAAAAACAATTTTTGTTGAGAATACAAAGTTATCCTATCTATAACATAAAATTATTATGATATTACATTTAGTATAACATCAACAAATTATAAAAAATTATATAAAATATTTGATGTGTTACATTATATTTAATATTAAACATTATTAAAAATATAATTAGAAAAACCAATTTCTTACCTTTTTATATTATTATAATTTTAACAATTTTCTTTTATCATTTACTCAATAACACTATTTTTTTCATATATTGATTTGGAACATTCTAGTACTATTTCGTAAATGTCAAGATTAGTTCGGAATAATCTTGATCTTGGCCTTTGCAAAGGGCTTGGGCTCTTTGCATGGAACAATCTTATTAATGAAGAAAGTCGGATGCTGGCTGATTTCTTCTTTGTTTATTTACTTTTCTTTCCTTTAATTTTCTTTCATTTATTTTTATAGATTTTAGTTTCAGCATTTTGTTTGTTTTCTTAAGTTTTTTTCAACAATTAACATTTCATATACAACATTCTTTCTTCTGCATTTCTATTATTGCGTTTTCAGTTCTTTTACTTTAATACTTTTGTTTATCTTTGCGCCTCATTTCCATCTTACTCTTCATTCTTCGTATAGCTTCTTAACAATAAGGACAATTAAAAAGTACTTTAGTTGACGAGATATTTTCTCTTATTAAAATACTTTATTTCTTTTATTCAATGATTGTAGACATTGCGTAAATTTCAGACAGAAATTGAGGCTTGCTTATGCAACTGTAGACTCCATTCTTACACAAAAAGAAATCAAGATACAAAATGGTGAACGTACAATTTTTACAAAATGGTGTAAGAATGCAAGTGTAGAAGACAATGCTCTCATGTTCACTAGGCAAGGGACTATAATTCCAAATGCATCTTTCATGGATTTTATATACTCTCATGTGCTCATCTTTATGCATAGGCATGTTTTGTGCTTCTTCCATGCCCAATTTTATTTTTCCTCCTACATGAAAAGCTTTGGCTAGGATTACAATGTACCCAACAGAAATCTGTGTGGTACATTTCTTTTTTAAAACAAAATATATAAACACATAAACACACTTAATGTGTAGTACAAAATAAGAATAAGATTTATATGAACTATGCATTGTACTTGTTTTAGTTTTATGGAGAAAATATTGCAGATCATTTAAACAATATGCACATGTGTTTTTAAGTTTTCCAAATTGAGAGCATGCTACATTCTTACATTGCTTTCACTTGGAAATGATGTTGGGTATGAATTTGTTTTTTTATTATTATGCAGTTAAATTAAAGGTTGAAAGGGAGATTGACTCTTGCTTTCACTTGGAAATGATGTTGGGTATGAATTTGTTTATTTATTCATTATGGAGTTAAATTAAAGGTTGAAAGGGAGATTGAATCTTAAATGTGTAAGATATAGGTATGGAATGTTTTTGCAAGTAGTTTATTCACTTTTTATGTAACACAAAATGCACCCACTCTCACATAAGTTTTACTATGTTAATAATCAAAGCCTCTAGATATCAATTGCACCACCATAGGATGATACCTTTTGAGGAATGATCCAGTGAATGTTACCCATGATTTTGGTCGTCATGATGATGTATTGATGATGGTGTACTCAGGCTCTTCATTAGAACTTTCTCTTGAGAAAAGTTACCTTCATCTCTTTCCAGAAATCACATTTTTGAGGACTGTTCGTAGACTACTAGTATATTTTCCTGCAAGAATGCATGATTCTCGCAGGCTGCTTTAAGCCAGGGTGCGAGAAGTTCGCACCATGTTGAACTGCTAGGGTGCGAACTCTTTCTAAAGCAAGGAAAAAGATGAATTCTCGATGCTTCTAGAAGGGAATCTTCTAGAAGGATGAGATGGCATTCGAATGGTTATCCTAGTACTGGATTCCCTGATATTTTGGGATCATTCTTATCTAAGTAACCAATTCATTCTCTCCTATATATTGAGTGAATTCTCATGGGAAAGGTTAAGCAAAGGGAAGCAAGATTCATTGGAGAATTGGTGAAAGAATTGTGTGAAGGACTGATGCTACAGCAGCTAGGAGACTCCAACAAGTTCATCTAAAGAATTTGATCTTCTTCATGCAAGTGAGAAAGTGTGTGTGTCGAAGCCAAGGGCCATCGAAAAGAAGTTTGCGACATCAAGGCTCAGGTTGTAATCTTTACTTTCCATTAATATGATACAGTAATATGTCCTTTTCCCATAAAGCTAATTCCACTTTATTGTATAACTCCTTGATCATATACATAGATTCATTGTTCAATAGATTGTGCTTTCTTCACTTCGGTTGGTTTGTATTATTTTGGTCTTGACTGTACGAGATCACTGGAGTGAAGCGGGAGCAACAAAGACCAAAGGAAGCGATAATCAGGTATGTTCCTTGTTCTTGCCTCTTATTTAATTCAATGGTTAGAATCTAGGGAAAGAGTTATATTCTGTCTTGCTTTGTTCTAGATCCAGATGGATCTAGGGAGATCAGTTTGTGTCCGCACTTACAGATTTATCCAATAACAGTGAAGGGTAATTATACCACTTGGAGTGATTTGGGAGGATCTCTAAAACCAAGCAAAATTGATGGTCTCGAATTATGATGTAAATGTACCCATGTCGAAGAGCTCGACGAGAACTTTCCAATGATGCTTGATCATTCTCAAACAAATGTCATATGAGAAAGTTATGGCGTTTTGAAGTTTTGGCCAAATAGGGAAAAATGATGATAGGGTTGACACATGGCATCACTAGGGAATGACATGTGGAAATATGGCTAGGACATGTGATAGTATGGATGTGACACATGGTAGTACATAAATGACATGTGGCAGTGCGAACCTGACAGGTGACAATACAATTATTGATTGGACTGTATGGATGCTGACATGACATGCTCACTGGGCTTTACGGATTCTGACTGTGATGTATGGATGTTGACGTGGCATGTTAATTGGGTTGTATGGATGTTGATGTGGCATGTTGACTAGGCTGTATGGATGCTGACGTGGAAATATTGGCAGGGTGACATGGCATTGATTGGTAGAATGGCATGGCACTGGTGGGCATGACGTGGTTACGTGGCCACTGTGGCAGGCCCGATTTTCCCAAAAGGGATTTATTAACTTCGGGAAGGTCGGGAGGATGGATCGAACCCCCGACCTTATCACCAAAAAACCAACGTTCCACTATTGTTCCATTAATGGTTAACATAGAAATTTTACTTAAATTCAAGTGGTTGTAACCATATCGCAAAGGTGGATGGTCTACGGGCTTGAACCCTCGACCTCCTCCCAAACAAATCAATGACTTAACCAACGTGCCTATCATATGCCTTGTTAAGGCATACAAACATTGTAATATTTGAATTCAAATATTCGCATTGGCCTGGAAATCCCAATGGTTGCAGGATTTGAACCCACAACCTCTTGCATATAAACCAGAGCGCTTTACCATTACGCCAATGGCTTTTCATTGAAAGGTTTTTGCTGATTATTCATTATTATACAAAATTATTTCATTTATAATTGGAGGACCAAGCATTTTCAATCCTTTTGAGTGTAGGAAAAGAGTGGGAATTGATTTCCAACAACTGTACATTCTTCCTAATGATGGAAAAGATGTTTTATTGCAGGCTGGAGATCCATTGTAATGTAAGAAATCATTTGAAGTGCTTCAAATTGTATTAATGGAGTGGTTGAAGTTTGCCCGCATATGTAGCGCAAGATGAGTGAACTCTGTTATAAACTTGTGTTTTTTTCTTTTTGTTGTCCATTTCTTCAATTTGGCCTTTCAATTATGATTTTAAGCTTTCAAATTTAAGTTAAGACAATTTACACTTAAATTATTTTCAAATGAATGAGTGGATTTTTGGATCAAGTTTGGTATCAGAGCAAGTTTGATAGGATTTGCATTTTGAAGAGTAGACTGCAAAAGGACAATCATGGGAACATCTTTGAAGTGAGAAAGACTTTAGGAACTTGAAGAKATTAACCAACAGATGCAGGAATATAATTCTGAATTGAGAAGGTTATTATGAGTCTYTCAAGATGAGAAGCAAAAGTTGTAGCTTGAATTGCAAGCCAAGGATGAAATTTTAGAAAATCTTCAGAAAGATAAAAGAGTGGAGGATGAAGAAGAGTTTACCATGCTAAGAAGAMATTCTTCAACCATACATTCACAATATGTCACTAAGGTATGCAGTGTAAGTGAGTCATTCTCATGGTATTAATTTTAAGTTGCTAACCAAGATGGGTTATAATGGAAAGGGTCTTGGAATTAATGGCCAAGGAATGACTAATCCCATAGAAGTTGTCAAAATACCTCGCTATGTAGGTTTGGGATACGGAAAAGGAGAAGTTGAAAAATGCTCCAAGGTCACTGAAGTAAGAAATTCTTCAAGAGAAGAGTCCAAGACATTACAAAAATACCTTATAAAAAGTGAAGTCACATCACTTCATGAGAGTGAAAAAGAATGCAAGGCATCTCGAATGAGAGGTGAACATCCCGAAGGAGTGAAGATAATTTCTTCCTAGCAGAATTACAACAAGAACCTCCATGAAAGGTATAATAAACCATATTATTCCAATGTATTCTTTGACTATAAGAAGAATGGCAATGAGAAACACAGTTTATGGTATAAGTATCCATGTACGTTTTGTGGATTACATAACCTTTGTGTTTCCAAATGTTGGAAGAGAAAGTCATTATACAGGAAGGTCATGTCTACCAGGAATGAGACAAGACTTAAATACCACTCTCCATGACTGAATGTGGAGCATGGCAAGAAGGACTTGTCACTGAAAGAGTTATTGCACTCATTGCAATATAATTGGTCATTGACAGATGATGGAGACTTCATCCACAACATTTTCTAAAGCAGGGCAATAAAGTTGTGCACACATCTGTGAAGAAAGAGGTAGCAGATGAAAGAGTTGGTCAAGCACTAGCAATCCAAGAGGATTAATCCAAAAAGGAGAATCCATTAGCCAAGTTTGGTAAGAAATTCATAATGCATCTCCAAAGTTGTTTGCTTCCATTGTTGTAAATCTCACATGTTATGTATGAGACCCCTAGAAGGGAAAATTGTACAAGTGATGACCTGTTATAAAATCACTTATATGTAAAATAATGTTTTTATGCGTTTGAAAGTGTACAAATAAGAGAGACAAGTCAAACCATGTATGTATACTTTTGGTAGAACACAAGTTTATTTTTGTGGGGAGGTTTGATCTAAAAGGATCTCTAAAACCAAGAAAAATGATGGTCTCTAATTATGATGTAAATGTATCCACATCAATGATCTCGACGAGATATTTCCAATGATTCTTGAATGAGATCAAACAAATGTTGTATGAGAAATTTATGGCATTCTGAAGTTTTGGCCAAACAAGGAAAAATGTTGACAAGGTTGACATGTGGCATCAACATGGATTGACATGTGGAAGTATGGCCATGAAACATGGTAGTATGGATGTGATACATGGTAATACAGATAATACATGTGGAAATATTGACCTGATAGGTGGCAGTATGAATGTTGATGTGACATGTTGACTGGATTGTACGGAGGCTGATCTAGGTTGTATGGATGTTGACGTGGCATGCTAACTACGTTGTATGGATTCTGACATGGCAGGATGATTTGGAAAGATGAAATGGAAATATGGCTGATGTGGTACTGATTGGAAGGGTGACATGGAACTAGTCGGCATGGCGTAGTTATGTGGCCATCACATGGACCAATCAGGGACTGCCACGACATGCCCAATTTTCCTAAAAGAGTCATATCAACTCCGGGAAGTTCGGGTGGGAGGATCAAACCCCTAACCTTATCACCAATAAATCAATGTTCCACCATTGTACCACTATTGTCGCCTTTTATGGTTAGCATAGAAATTTTATTTAAATTCGAGTGGTTGTAACCGTATGCCAAAGGAGGATGGTCAGTGGGCTTGATCCCATGACCTCCGCCAAAACAACTCAACAAATTAACCAACACACCTACCATATGTCTTGTTAAGGCATACAAACATTATAATATTTGAATTCAAATATTTGCATCGACCTAAAAATCCCAGTGGGTGCAGAATTTGAACCCAAGACCTCCTGTATATAAACCGTAGCGCTTTACCATTGTGCCAATGGATTTTTATTGAAAGGTTTTTGTTGAGTATTCATTATTATACATATCAGTTTTTTGTATAATTGAAGGACCAAGCATTTTCAATATTTTTTGAGTGTAGAAAGAGAGTGGGAATTGATTTCCAAAAATTCTACAGTCTTCCTAAAGTTGGTGAAGATGTTTTATTGCAGGTTGGAGATCCATTGTAATGTAATAAATAATTTGAAGTGCTCTGCATTGTATTAATGGAGGGGTTACGCGGTCGAAGTGGGTTCGCATATGTATCCCAAAATGGGTGAAATCGGTTATCAACTTGTGTTTTTGTCTTTCTACTATTCATTTATTCAATTTAGTCTTTCAATTGTGCTTTTAAGCTTTATAATTTAAGTTAAGACAATTTACACTTAACTTATTTTCAAATCAATGAGTGGATTTTCAGATCATGGAGAGAAGATTGTTTAGGTTTTGTTCCTTCCTCCTTCTCTTGTTAGTTTAGTAAGTGCTCTCTTGTCCTTGCTTATTTTCACTTTTGTACCATGTAAATGGTTTTTAAGAATTTTATTCAAGCTATGGTTGATTTTGTTGGTGAAGGTGCTTCCCTTTGGGAACCCCTTCATGTAGGGCCTTGATCTTGATACCTTATCTTGGGGTGAGTGAAAGCTAATGATGGTCTCTCATGATGAACTAGTGGCAATGAAAACATGGAAAAACAACAATCTATTAATTTTAATTAGATTTCCGAATATACAATTTTTATTTATAGAAATTGTGAATAACTATGTGAAATTTGAGTTTTTCCAAAAGTCGTGTGTTATTTTTCTAGAAAAATATAAGGTATATGTATTTGTTAGTGCAGGTGTTGAGTACCTTAACGATGGAATTTCCTTCCAAAAATTTGTATAATTGTAGAGAACCCATTGTTCTAGTGCAGTGTATTTTTTCAAAATTTATAATATTATTATTTTTTTTTAAATTATGAAAGTCAATATATCCTTGAAATTACAATGCCTTCCATTAGTGTAGGCTACGAGGGTCTTAACATTATAAAAAAAAAATCTCTTTTTTTAGATTGTAGATATCGGTCTCTTCTAGTGCGACGTATAACTCATTTTAAAAATGGTTAAGATGACAAAAAGTTATAGCATAAATAAAAGAGATATGTATTTTAGGATTTTGATATATGCCAAGACAAAAATTAAAATTAGTAAACAATATTAATTTAAAAAACAAAATGTATATTTGGAATCTGCATAGCTGACTCTATCTGTTTCTATAGTTTCATCAACAATGGATTCATGTAGCCTATAGAAAAATAACATAAAAAATAGAGATATGGAGAGGTATTCATAAAAATTGAGGTTTTCATGTATTTTTAGACCGAACCACTAGGTTTGTCATCCCAAACCTAAATCCAAGGAAACCAACTTAACAAACACATACGCTAGATTTTTCACTCCCGTCCAAAAAATATTGAAATAAAAACAATATGCACATGTTATTAGGACTAAGAACATGCACGTATTCCTATTAACACAATAAAAATCTCTATCTCTCTCTCTCTCTCTCTCTCTCTCTCTCTCTCTCTCTCTCTCTCTC
>JZKD02S0064638.1:225791-237508 GCA_000966675.3 Picea glauca
CTCTTTTTCTTCCTCTCTCCCCCTCTCACACTCTCTTTCTTCTTCTCTCTCCACCCCCCTCTCTACATCACAAGGCAAGGAATGGCCTTGACCTAGAAATAGTAAGACATAGACATGGAAATACCTAGACCATGACCTAGATCTATACATTGACCAAGACATATACCATGACATAGACGTAA
This sequence comes from Picea glauca, assembly GCA_000966675.3. NCBI lineage: Eukaryota > Viridiplantae > Streptophyta > Pinopsida > Pinales > Pinaceae > Picea > Picea glauca. Next base: position 225,974 of record JZKD02S0064638.1, read on the forward strand.
ATCTAGACCTATACCATGACATAAACCTATAGCTAGACCTATACCATGACCATGAACATGATCATGACCTAGACCATGACCTAGACCATGACCTAGATATTGACCTAGACCCCCCTAGCTCCATATAATCCTAGGCACAACCTATACTCAACCCTTAACCCCATCCACACTCATTCCTTAAGTGCATTATGCATATACCTCTTGTTAAAGACCCCACAAGCCTTGCACCCACATATTGGTGGTCTAACCATTTCTCTATGCTTCAAAACACTTTCAATCCTAAGTCCTTAGGTCCTATTTGTCCCCAAACCTCTATACATATTTATTCACAAATATTTTTGGTCTATAATAAATGCTATATCCATTACATTAAGAGTGTTCACATGCTCTTGTGAATTTAAATCCGTGAGGTTGGGTGCTCATCCCTACCCAACAACAATGCATGCACGTTCCTAGAACGTGCATGTGCTTTGGTTCACATGCATTACAGGAACACACACACATTCTTATTGGGAAGTTTTATGTGCCAAGCACTCTCCTCAACCTCATCTATCTCAAAAAATCGAACAAGACTGACATCTACATGAAAAAATAGGAATAACAGACAAGTGTTTGTTCTTTTTATCTTGTTGTTTAATTCATAGACAATTTTGTGCTATTGCAAGACAATTGTGAGAAAATTTGGAAGAAAAATTTGTCCAAGTGGAATTGGAATTGTTGTTTGTGTCTTCTTGTGTAATACCAAGACAAATTTGTCCAATTGGAATTGTTAGTTGTGTCTTCTTGTGTAATACCAAGACAAATTTCTCCAATTGGAATTGGAATTGTTAGTTATGTCTTCTTGTGTAATACCAAGACAAATTTCTCCAATTGGAATTGAAATTTTTAGTTGTGTCTTCTTTTGTGATACTAAGACAAATTTGTCCACTTGAAATTGAAATTGTTAGTTGTGTCTTCTATACCAATAAAAAATTGTGGTGGGGTTCTTGAAAGCCATTTTTTCTCTTTAAACATGGGGAATCTACAGAATTGAGATAGAAATTCCTCGAAGAAATAAATACCCATTGAAAAGGTAGAAGAAGAAAGAGAAAAGACAAGGTTATGTATGCCAAAGTGTACAATTTCAGAAGAGGGAAATCCAATTTATAGTAGAATAGATGTCGTTTTTTTTCCTCCATTACCACAAACAAAGTGCAGGAGTTCAGTAGAGACCATTCCAATTAGTATATCATCAAGACAAGTTGTTGTGGATGAATAGATGACGAAGGATTTTCTTGGAGCTAATTATACAATGGATTAAATTAGAGAGGCAACTAGTGAAAAACATTCCAGTGAAGAAATTCCTATGGTGAAACCTCTTGTTGGACAATCAGACATTCCAGAAAATAGTCATGGGCATGTCCACTCTCCTCCCAGAATTGATTCGCCAATGATTCAAGGGGAAAGAACTGCAACGTTATTAACTCCATAACATGGAGGTCAAGAGTTCCAGAATAGGGGTTCATCATCCCTACCTATATTTAGCAGTGTGCATCGAAGAACTCCTAAACACATTCAGGTGGATAAAAGTGGTCTAGAATCACTTGAAGGTAAGTTACCTAACCATACTATTCATTATCATTCTTATAAAATCATTAAGTAATATTTTGAACCAAAATCTGATGTTGCTAAATGTCAATTATTTTTTGCTTTATTAAAATCTAGAAGTTTGATTGTTGTTAAGAGAATTTTAGGCTTTAAAAAAGTCGAAAGTTTAGAAACAAGTCATCATATTGTTAGAAACCTTGTGGATTATTTTCAAGTAATTAGTAAGAAATATTTTCCTAAATACTGTAATGCATCCCAGCATGTCTTGTCACAATCACTTGTTATCAAGATCACAAGAAAACATATTTTTCTCCAACAAACCTCTCATCTCATGAAATGCAATATCAAAACCCTTAGAAAGTATTCTAATAGAAGAGATAGCCTCAACACACATGGCCCAATATATTTGTGGGCCTTTACTGGTAGGCTACCTCATTTTGACATGAATTTAATTAGAGTAGTTAAGGGACTAGTACAATATTTCTAGCATGAGAACACTAGGTATTCTTCTAACAAAAAAGATGCACTAAAATTGAGAAGGGGATCTAGGGACCATGAACCCCATATTAAACAATTTATTGATATTTCACAAACACAATTTTATGATATATTCATGATAGTACATAGTGCACTTAAATTGGGCTAAATATCTTTCCATAAATGCAAGCCTTGGTATGTTCAAATAAACACAATTTGTAACACATGTTGTTGTAGATATCACATTGAGTATGGTTATTATTATGACACATACACACACATATATATTCATGTATTGCATAACACCCTTTTGCAGGAATGCTTAGTTATATTTCCCCCATTGTCATCTAGAGACTTTATGCACATCATCTTGTGTACAAGGCTAGAGGGTTGTACATTTTATCAAAAATATTTCTTAGATGGGACATACCCCAGGTGTGGTGGAATGGAATTACTGAGCAAGTGCATCCATGTAAGCGATGAGTATGAATTTGGGAGGAAGGAGCTTGCCTTGCAAAGCTTTAAATATGTCGCATATTATATTGATGGAGGGAAGAAAAGAGGAAAGATACAATTGGTGAATTCCCAAGTATGAGTATGTGACTTCATGAAGGACTTCATCGAAAATACACAAAAATATGTTCATCATGTCCATGTGGCTCGATGGAAGGACACAAATTTTAGAATATGCAGAGATACATTTCATGTTGGTACTGTCTCATCAATGGTTGATTTTTCTAAGAACTACACCCTTCAACCACAAAATGAGATTGAAAGCCAATATTATCACTAGAGAAGGTAAGCATAATGGTCCATATCAGATACATGCATGCGCTGGATAGTAACGAAGAAAACAAAGTTATATTGAAGGAGTATTACTTATGCATAAGCAATGATCAGTTCCATGACTTAGCCTATGCACAACATTGATTTCAGTTGTTTTACAATCACCTTAAGGAGAAGAACATACAAATGGATCAACATTGGATTTGGTCAGATGGTTGCGTGAACCAGTTCAAAAATTCTTTTGTATGTTGCACAAAAAAATCAATATACCACACATTAGGAACTATTTCGAGTCTGATAACATGAAAGAGGAAAATTATGGAGAAGGCACATGCATAAAAAGAGCGTTACACATGAAAGAAATGTATTTCACAACTATTTCTCTCGTTCAATATGTGAAATCCATTGTTGAATGGTGTTCTTAAGTAATGGAAGAGAAAAAAAGAACCCATGAAAATCAATCACACAAGAAAGGGCATGTACATAGATATTTTTGGGAGGTTGTATATGTAGATCGATCATAATGGTATGAATGAAAAACAATCCAAGGCACTCATGGATTATATTCAATTCGAACATCAAACAATGCAATAGTTTAAATATGGACAAGAAAACTCTCTTGCTTATGTGCTCTATGTAGTAGTAATGAATGGGATGATTGTGAATTGATAGATTGAGTTGATAGATGGGATAATGTATCACTCTTGATTGGTCAACGTATAGGTATGGAATTATTCTGGTTGGAGGAGGACCAATCAAATATTTCAGCAGATTTTGATCATGTCTCAAATATCATACTGTTAGTTTCAGTGAAACCTTCTATTAAATTTTGAATAACTAGCATCAATGTTTTATGCTTTGGTAATTTAGTGGACTCACATGTTGTAACTCCATTTTTTGCAGGGAACATATTTATCCAAGTGGATATTGGTGGCCACCCACCTATTCCAACTAGCTCCTCTTGACAGGTTTTAGTTCAACACATTCTTCTGTACTTATTTGTAATTGTGGGTTCTACACTTTAGGGATTGTCTGAAGCCCTACACATCTTCTAGGTGGACATTGGTGGCCACCCACCTAATCCAAATGGATTAGTTTGGAATTTTCCATGTCAGTACATCTTTTTGTACTTCCAGGGCTGTTTTGGGGCCCTAAACAATGTTTTTTTGGCTTTCCACAGTCAAACTGTAGATGGAGTCAAAGTTTGACATCATAATATGTATTTCTTGAAAATGCCTTTCCAACAGGCTATCACGCATCTAAAACGGATGTTGTATGAAAAAGGTTATGACCCTAGGAAGTTGAGGTACCAACTTACCCATCGGGGCCCACATAAATTTTGGCGTTTCACCCCCTAGGGTTAGGTTTTTGGATGTTTATAGTTTTGGCATTCAAGAATAATGTTAAAAAGGCCCATGGAGCCTCATTATAATCATTTTTCTCATACAGATGCACATAGCAACCACATCTCTTCTCAGAGATAACTACCACCATTCGAGCAATTTATTTCAATTATGTAGTTTTGCAGCTTCAACCTATTTCATTTATTCAATATAAGTTATTGTTCACTGGATATTTGTTGTTATATATGTGTTATTGTATTCATTATGTTATTCATTTTTTTCTCTCATAAATCCATATTAGTGGTATCATATCGGTTTGCTCTTCATTTATTTTTCTTCGGGCATGTCCTCGACAAGATCTGGGTACAAGAAGTTGGGACTCGAACTAGTTGAGGCTTTGCAATATTGGTCACACCAAGCCCGAAAACAACCCATGGGGGATGAAAAGAAAGATGATGGACCAAGAGATCCTTTTAAAATGTTTCTTGAGGAATCCCTTTTGCGACAAAGGAACAAAATGATGGACAATTTTGCATAGATCCTTCGACGGTTTCCGATAGGAGAAGCATCTTCGTCAAGTGGCCATGCAACCCCCTTCAAGGTACATGTAAATTTTGATATTCCATTATTTCAAGGACTGGTAGATGCATATGTTGTAGATAATTGGTTGAATTTACTCGAAGGGTATTTTTTTGTCCACGTTTTTTCTGATAGGTAAAAAATTACTTTTTGACTCCTCAAGGTCATCCCCCATGTTAAGGACTGGTGGGATACTTACTCTAAGAAAAGGGCCATATAGGAATCTGCAATATTTTCGATCGCCCCCACGTGGGATTCCTTCAGGGATTCCATTAAAGAAAACTACTACATTGTTGGAAGCTACGAGGACCAGTACACTAGATGGACCACCCTGTGTTAGGAAAGGGACCAGACAGGACCATATTTCACCAATATTTTCCATACCCTATGCACCAAATTGGGTATCAAATACTTTGAACGACATCTGGTGCTCAAATACCATGGTTGTTTGCATGGCTACATTCAAATAGAAATGAATTTTATGGACATCGCATCATTGGGTATGACGTATAGATATGTTGTCAAGATCAAGCATAAATTTAAGTAGAAGAGGCGAGATTTTTAATCTGCAAACTCCTCACAGCCAAAGCAAGAAAAAGGTGGCCCCAACCCACACAACAAGGGACAAAGAAAATATTTCCACTCTCAGGGCACCCAGTCCAAGACGCAACACAAGAAGGGAAATGAGAAGTCAAATAAGGACACAGGAAAATGGTGTGAATACCATAAAATCCCTTGCACAACACCAAAGAATTTCTCTCCAAGAAGTCACTCATGGCCAAAATGAAAGATTTTTTCAGAGGTTGATTCTGACTCTGAATCAAATCCAAAAGGAGGGAAGAGGATTATCGATGTTGAACCTAGTGCCAGGGTCTCTACCACCAACTTCTAGCCAAGTGAACCAGGAGAACCAAAGGAAGGGGAACACCTCTTTCACTCACATATGTGGGTAAAGGGGGATATGATTCATTTTATTTTCGATAGCGGTAGTCAGAAGAACCTGATCTTAGCAGAGGTCATCAAGGAATTCGAACTGTTGACGACACTGCACCTACAACCCTACACCATTCATTGCCTTCACCAAGGAAGAGATCTATGTTTCAACCAACAATGTCGTCTTCCCTACGAAATCAAGCCTTTCAAAGACGAGGTATTGTGTGATATTGATCCCCTTGAATTTTGTGATGTTATTTTAGGACAACAATATTTGTGGAAGCGACATGTTGTGTATGAGTCTAGACCCTAAAGTGTTATTATTACTTTGGGTAGACAATTTTACATGATACCATAAGTGGTGCCACCTACCGTTATTTCTTTAATCTCTGCTAAGAAATGCAGTAAGGTCATTTCACATACCAACAAGTTCATATTCTTTGTGATCCATGCTCACAGTAAGTAGAAGGTCATCACCACATATGTGGCCTCTACACAAAGACTCTCTTTGCAGCATAAGAAAGTGGATGAGATCATGGAAGATTACAGAGACATCTTCTCCTCACCCACTGAGGTACTGATGCACTATCAATTCAAGCATCCAATTGATCTAACCCTCGGTGCACCTCTGCCTAATGGACCAGTCTATTATCGCTCGCTGATGGAAAATGATGAAATCAAGCATTAGATCCAAGAGTTACTTCAAAAGGGGCACATCAGACCCAACTCCTCCCCTTGCGGAAGCCCAATTGTACTGGTGCAGAAGAAAAATGGGACCTAGCGGCTCTACACTGATTACAGAGCATTAAAAAACATCACAGTCAAGAACCAGTACCCAATTCCAAGAATTGATGACCTTCTTGACCAACTAAAGGGGGAAAAGTTATTCAGCAAGATAGATCTAAATTCTGGCTACCACCAGGTTCCCATCGAACCAACTGATGTATGGAAGACAACTTTCAAATATAAATAAGGTCTCTTTGAATGGATGGTCATGCCCTTTGGCTTAAAAAATACACCAACCACTCTTATGAGGTTGATGGATGATGTATTGAGACCCTTCACCAACTCTTTTGTGGTGGCATATTTGGCTGATAATGTATTGAGACCCTTCACCAACTCTTTTGTGGTGTCATATTTGGATGACATCCTCATCTTCATCAAAACTTGGGACAATCACATGCAACATATTCAACAGGTTTTTATCACTCCGCGACAACACAAGCTATATGCCAACTTGGAAAAATGCTCCTTTGGCATGAATAGGTTCCAATACTTGGGCTACATTGTTGATGAGAATGAGGTACATGTTGATCAGCTAAGATCCAATTCATCCGTGACTGGCCAATCTTAACCACACTAACTGAGCTTCAAAGCTTCATGGGATTGGCCAACTTCTACCAACGATTCGTGTTGGGATTCTCCCATATTGCATTGGTCCTCAGCCAAGTGACCAAGGGCGGTGGCAGGGAAAATTTTATGTGGGGGAAGGAACAACAACAAGCATTTAATTATCTGAAGCATCACTTGTGCTCAACTTCGGTACTCTCCTTACCCGATCTACAACAACTGTTCGAGATTGAGACTAATGCATATGACTATGTTGTAGGCGCAATTCTCACTCTTCATGGTCATTCGCTAGCATACCATAGTGAGACACTCTCAGATATTGTCTGGAAATAACCCACTTATGACAAGGAAATGTATTCCATTGTACAATCTCGTCGTCAATGGGAACATTACATTTTGGGAAAGGAGAAAAGCATCCACACTGATCACAAGCCTCTGTAGTTCATACAGACATAGGGGAAGTTGTAGAACGACTGCCATCAGAAGTGGTCCACCTGCCTGCAAAAATTCCATCTCAACATCAAGTATAAGACAAGGAGCACAAATCGTGTCATTGACTGCCTCAGTCGACCTCTCGTGGATACACTCACCACTTTGCTACATTCCTATGGACATGAGGCATCTTAGTGGCCCCAACTTTATAAACAAGATCCAGACTTCGCCACCACCTATCAGCTCTTGGGTATAGGCACAAATGTCACCGATTTTCACATTCAAGAAAGATCGTTATGTCATCTTTTCCATCTTTATGTTCGTGCAAGAGAGCGTGAAAAGTTGATCTGGAAGGCTCATTATAGTCGGATAGTAGGACATTTTTTCATGGAGAAAATTGTGGTCATTCTACAAAAACATTTTTATTGGCCAAAGCTCCGACAAGACGTCAGCAAGTATATCATATCTTTCACTACCTATGCCATTTCCAAGACAACCATCAAGAAGCAAGGCTTATACATCCCTCTTCCTACTCCTGATAGGCCTTGGCAATCCATAGTGATGGATTACATGACTGGCCTTCCGTCCACCAAGCAAGGAAATGATTGTGTATTTGTGGTAGTTGATCGATTTTCGAAGGTGGCCATCCCCACAGCCTGCAAGAAGAGCATCACAGTGACATATAATTACAAGATCGTCTAAGAATGAGTGTGGGTCCATTTTGGGATACCACAGACTATCATCTCCAATTGGGAAAACAAGTTCCTCAACACATTTTGGTCGAGTCTCTGGTCACTGTTGGACACCAAGCTCACTAAATCCATTGTTTTCCACCCCAAAATGACGACCAAACAGAGGGCGTCAATCGGATGATTGTGCACATCATGTGCATGTAAAATTCTAAGCATTTGTGTATCTAGGTGTTGACGGGAAAAATTGTCAGGCCGTCAACTGAAAGAACAAGTCCGGTCCAGGGTTGTCTAAATAAACCAAGTTGTTTGGTGTAACCTATTTTGACGGGTTTAATGGCTCCGTTATCCAATATAATTTCCTAAAACAAAGAAAAGAGGAAAACTATCTAATGCTAAAACTATAATAGTCTATGAACTTTAATCTAATTATTTACAAAATATATTAAACAGAAAAAGAAAGTATAAACATATCTCTTACACACAGAATTTACAAGTTGCAAGTTTTAATGAAAACTTTGCAAAATCAATGTAAAAGTAACTGTTTTCAGAAGAAGATAAAGAAAGCACAATTTTTGTATTTTCTGTTTTCTAATTATAAATCAAATAAAACTGGAATTAACTAAGTTATGAAACAAAGATACACAGATGGTCAAAGCCAATATGAAACTTTCATGTTTCACTAATACATAAATTGACATAAATTAGAAGCAGGTGAAGCTAACTTGTTATTAGTTTGTTAAATGTGTGCATGCCTCTATACGAACAAAGAGCATCCAGCTGCCCCGCATGTGAAAGAAATCTGCAGTAGGCTTATACTAAAATTTTCTTGAATAAATTCAAGGAATGTATTGGCAACCAAGATTTAAGAACAAAATAGTGAACACATATAATACAATGATCTTATAATTACAAATTATTACAGTCAGATAAATCTTTATGTAAAACATTCATTTTTTCTATCAATTAAACATCAAAGAAAAATCTTGATATTAAAATTGATATGATGATCACAGTCACAGCATATGGAACAACAAATCATGAACGACATCTATAGCATAAATATAGATGTCGTTCATGATTTGTTGTAAGTTATGCAACACATTAATAAATCATGGAACAACAAATCATGAACAACTAAAGCTATGCAACACATTAATATCCCAAGAAAAAAGAAACAAAACATCAATGAAACACCATTCACAATGGTCTAAAGCCGAAATGTTATAAGTTGTTCCATTAAGTTTTGAGAATCATTCTTCCATCATTGGTTCCACGCCAAGATGCCTTCACTTACAAAAAGAAGAGTATTGAAAGTGTTTTGAAATCCTATTTTCCTATCTCTTAGGATAGGATAAGATCTCATAAGATCAAAATATTACAAAAATAGATGGCTAACATCCACCCATAGCTGAGTTGATTTTTCTCAAAAGTTAATAAAAGTTTTTACAAGGAAAACATAAAAATAAATACTAATCATTCGAATGCAAAATTGAACATGTTTCTGTTAGATGATCAGCATCAAGATCTACTATTTTCTGAAAACAAAACAAGAATAAGTTAGACAAATTATTAACAACTAATTTCTAATTTTTTTATTTAAAAATGACTTGGCTACATAATCGAAAGATTTTGTAGCCAGTCTTATCTTAGCAAACAAAATATAATTTCAAACTGATTCGATTAAAAAAAAATAACATGAATATAATAAAAGGAAAATCGTTTTACCATTTCATGAATTGACTAAAGATGGATCAGCGTAGTTTGGAATTGATTATGTCTTCAACACTGTTTGTGTTTTTTCTCACTATATTCCCTATTCTCTTAAGGCATTTAGCCCTCCTTTCTGTGTTTTCTCTGAGGTCGATATTTTCTTGTCTCAACGATTCACTATGAGATGTGAGTGTTTTGATGCGAGCCTGAAGGATAGGGATATCAGTGTAATATCGTTCAATCCAATGCAAAAACGATTCACTCTATATTGAAGGATCAACCTGTTGGTGAAGCGTACAATCAAGTCTAGCTACATCGGCCTTACTTGTTATTTTCCCTTGACCAACCCCAATACTAGGAAACCCCTCTTTACCCTTGAGACACAGTGGAAGACTAGTAACAAAGTCATAGGATTCAATAGGATCAAAACTTTGACAATCCAAGTCTTCTAAAGCCAAGATATTTTCAATTTTGGAATCCAAGAGTTCATTGACCTCGATCGGGCTGATCGAGCTCAAATGAGTGTCATTTTGATTCCTCAATTTTCTTGAAATAAGGCGACCTTCTCTTTTGTTTCGAAACACTAATGCTGTGTGTTTTTGTTTTGTCTGTTTGCAAGATCTTTTTACATTGGGTTTCACAGTGGCGTTCTGGCCAACATCTAGTTCAGGAATAGGAGGTTCACTTAAATTGAATTCAACAACCTGTTGCTTATGTGAAGAATGAATTGTAATCACCTCGTTTGGAGGATTTTTTCTTAGAGAGTCTGGTTCATTATTTGGTATGTCAGACCATTTTTTCATCAGTGGTTCACCAGAATTAGGTTTTCTACAGGAGTGGTCATAGAAAAACCATTTCTTGTTAAACAATCATCCCAGCAGTCACCCACAGTTATCAAATGGTGAATCAATAGAATTTTAATCAATTCATGGTAGAAAAGACTAGATTCGAGGCTCTATTTCATATACCTTTTAGACATTTTGTATAGGCTTCTCAACAAATAGAAGGGCATGTTTAATAGGAAACCTATAAAATGCATAAGCTGTCATATATGATAGAGTAAAATCAAACTATAATGACCCTCACAGGTCACGAACTGTTTGAGAATGAACAATAGTCCATGCCACCTAGGTTTAACCAAAGAAATAGGGATACCTTTTTCGCAACAATTGATTTTCCTGGAGGTCATGAAGAGGCTCCAAGGTACTTCTTCAATCTTTGAGTTCTTGAACCATTTCTCACCAGTGGATGGGAGCCCTATGGCTTCGCTCACAAACCCCTTGGTTACCTCTAACTTTATATCTCCAAATTTCGCTCTGCATCCATCGAAGTTCTGTGAAAAACCCCTCTCTACCTGAAGGTTATGGCCTTCGAAAATTTTTAGGAAGGCATCCCAAACTTGAATTCTTAAATCTTCGACTGCATTGTCATGTGAGAGAAATGTTTGCGAGCCATTCAGATCCAAGCGAACAACAGGAGCCATTACAAGTGAGACTAGGATGTAACAGGGGTGTGTTAACCCCTAATATTGGCTCATTACCCCTTAATTGGGGCATATTATATTAGTAATGTTATTTTATTTATGTCGACTTTAGGCCATTAGTACCTCCTAGTCTCCTATATATACCAAGGAGACATTTTCATTT
>JZKD02S0064638.1:250366-261223 GCA_000966675.3 Picea glauca
TCTTGTTTTTCTTCTTTTCTCTTCTGATAACTTCTATGGCACACATTAATTCTTCTCGATAGTCAACTTCTGCCTCTTCAATTTCTTCTTCGACTTCTTCACATTCTTCTTCGACTTCTTCATATTCTTCTTTGGAGTCTTCTTTGTCAGAGTCTTTTACTGCCATGAATATAACTCTTCCCATCGCATTGTCACTGACTTCATCTTCATTTGATGATGAGATGTCTTCTTTGGTGTATAAGATTTTCTTGAAAACTTTCTTTGTAGTTCTTTTTCCTTTATATGTGTGTTTTCCTTTTGAGTAACCTTCATCATTTCTCTTTTTCTTATGAGGACATTTGTTAGCAAAATGACCAATACCATCACAGTTAAAAAAAATTAAAGGGAGCTTACCTCTATACCTACCATTAATTTGCTTGTTCAGTCTTTTGACGAAGTTGCCACTTCTTCATCATCTTTTGAGGCGTCACTGCTGCTGCTATATTCTTCTTGTTCCTTTTTCTTTTGCTTTGATCTTTTGGATGCCTTGAAGGTTTCTTCTTTTACATCTGGATTTTCCTGCTCAGTTCTCATTTCATATGTTGTTAAGATTCCATGCAGTTCATCCATGCTTATTGAGTCCAGATCCGATCTTTTTTCTAGTGTTGATATCTTAGGGTTGAATCTCATAGGAAGAGATCTTAGTATCTTTTGAACAATTACAAATTCTTCAATTTCTTCTCCCAATCCTATGATTTCCTTTACTGTTTCATCGAATCGTAAGAAGTAGGCTGCGATATCTTCATCTTCCTTCATTTTTAGTTGTTCGAACTGACCTCTATAAGTTTGAAGCTTTGCTTCTTTGACTTTTGTATCTCCTTCATAAATATTTTGAAGCTTGTCCCAAATCTCTTTAGTGGATTTACACTATGCAACTTTGGTGAATACCGTATCACTTAGACCATTCAAAAATGCATTTGTGGCTTTTGAATTATTCTCACTGAGTTTTATTGCTTTGTCATTTGTTGGTGTAACTGTTGGTGTTGTGTATCCATCTACAATTGATTTCCAAACTTGAAATCTCTGTGCCTGTATATATGTCCTCATCCTTATGCTCCAAAAAGAATACTTTTGTTCATCAAAATATGGTATTCCATTTTTATATGAGTTAGTACTCTCCATGATCTACCTTTCAGTGGTTAAACTAATTTCTGAAGGAACTCGCTCTGATAACAATTGTTGGATTACTGAGAGGGGGGGTGAATCAGTAATAAATCAATTTAATCCTTTTTAACCATATAATCCAATTGTTATATCAATGAAGCATTATCATCCAATAACTACAGAGTAAATAATCAATGAACAAATAAACAAACATACGCATACATAATACACCAGTTTTTGACCCTTGGTTATGGAAGGAAGCAAAGATTGAGGAAGAAAATGTCAAACACGAACTGCATGGGAGACACAGTGATTTTCATTGGGTCGAAGTAAGCAAAAGAGCAGAAAAGACAGAGCGAAGTATGGAAAAGCAAGCCATTGGATGAGGAGATCGAGGAAGACAGATTAACAAGGAATATGGATTGAGGACAACTCAACAAGCAGAGAAAGCCACCATTGGATGCTTTGGAGCACCATGCGAGAAGGGAGGAAAGACAGGCTAGTGAAGCCCTGAAAAGGAGTGTCAGGTTGACCTAGGGTTTTAGACACTTGAGGTTTTGGGTAATTAGGGTTTTGACACCTAGGTTTCGACCTAGGACTATCGGTGAGGGACTATAATGTATAAATAGAGGTTGAGAGGACCTAGGTTGGGTCGGTACTAGTGTTGGGTATTGATATTGATTGTTGTTGGTTGAGATATTATTATACTGTGAGAGAGAGGAGTGTTGAGAGTGAGATCCTTCTGGTATTGTAATATCTTCAACTGGGTGCGAAGATCAAGTCATGCAGCTGCGTGCGTAGGAAAATGGGAGATAAAGAGAAGAAGAGAGAAGATCTGTTGACTAAGAGCGTAGATCAGAACTGTAAGCTTTATCTCAACATATCATAAGAACAGTTATGTGGACGTAGCCCTAGAGAGAGGGTGAACCATGTATATTTTGTGTCATATGTGTGATTGATGCCTGGATCTTTGTCATTGTTATATTGTTAGTTGCATTATTGTGTTAGATCAGATTTATAGCTACCCAGAGTAGATCTAGCCGATAAGACATATATGAATGTTGCATTATTGGTGTATTAGTTCCACTTGATATTCCCCTAGTTGTAGACATCTCTGTCCTGCAACCCCCCTATTAGCTGCTTCGGGTGAGACTACATCTACTTCATAGGTGTTGTCGAAAGGGCCAGTAGCTAGGGCTTGTTGGTGTGCCCTTGGATTTGTCCCTGGGTCTGCCCTTGTGCCAGCAAATGGTTCTGTTGTCGGGACCAGACTCTTTTTAAGGAAATGTCAAGGTGGTTCCCATCGAAGATGGAGATTCAAAAGTGGATAGAGGATCAAGAGAGGGACTTCGTTGAAGACCAGAACAAGAACCCTAAACTGAGTACTGAATATTGGCTACAAAGATACATCTTCACCAAAATTTAGGAGATCTTCTTTGGAGGAATCCACCAGGAGTTGTTTGAGTGGTTGGCTAGGTTAGCCGATACCCAGTTTGAGATCAGATCTAGGCCTCTTGTGGTTTGGACACCAACACTAATCCAGAAGGTCAAGAGAGTTGACAATGTTGTATCCAGAGCAGTAGATCATTGGTTTGATAGTACCATTGGAGGGTATATCATCGAATTTGTTGTTGATAGGGTAGAATCATATAGCCAAGTCGAGAGATACTTTTTCAAAGGACCAAGAGGAAAATTTTTGAACTTTCTGAAGCTGAGAATCAAGTTGTTGTTGCATGAAAATAACATCTTGAAGATACAGTAGATTGGTTGGACCTGAAAAGGATAATGTTCAGAAATTCAGACAGCGACAGCGACACAGAAGCTGGGCATACGTGCAGTGGAAGAATATTCAAAGGGGTTCACCTGAAGAACCTGTTTAAGAAAAACTACGGAGAAGAGGGTTTCTACAGTGGAGAAGAGGTAGATCTAACCGACGAAGAACATTCAGAACCCAACAAAACAGAAGAAGGGGAAGCTGAAGAACTTCGCCAAGGCGAGCCAGAAACCTCAGGAACTGTGCACATTACTGAAGTAAGTAACATTAACCCTCATGTTGTTTCAATAGCACCAAGAATCCAAAATATCTAGAACCACCAGAGTCTTCAGAGTGTTGTTACTAGCAACTCAGCCTATACTCAGACAAGAAGCCTAGGGAACTCTATGGCAGATGAGATGAGGCTCCCTATCTTCAGGGGAGATGGATCTGAGGATCTCGATCAACACTGGTTCCTGTGTGAGGCCATGTGGAATATTAAAACTATCACCAAGGAAGCCATCAAGAGAACCCAGTTCAACACTACACTAAGGGACCACGCACTGAGCTGGTACATGAAACTTGTCCAAGGACTGGCACAGCCTAAGACACTGAATGAGATAAAGAATGTGTTGATTGCAAAGTTTAAGAAACCTAAGTCGGAGTCACAATGTATTACAGATCTAAAAGAGATCAAACAAAAGGTATCAGAACCTGTTTGGGAGTTCGGCCAGAGATTAAGACCCTAACAGGTCGATTAACTTTTCAAATCCTCAATGAATAGAACAAAGAATGGTTCATCACGGGGTTGTTACCACACATCAGAGTCCCTCTGATGCAACAGAATATTGCATCACAGGAAGAATCTTTGGATATCACCATGAATCTTCAATCAACACCTATGGGAGAATCCAGCTCAGGCATGAGCCAGATCTTGAGCCAGCTGACTAGTTTGTCTCTGCAGGTCGAGGATATGAAGAAGGAAAAGGGGAAGGACAAAAGAGAAGATATCTGGTGTGTAATATGAATATCTGAAGTTCATGATAAGTAACATTGTCCCTTATTTCATGAGTATTTGGCCTCAGGAGCACCGAGCCCCTTGAATCAAGTTAACCTTCCCTGGTGCGATGCATGCAGAAATAGGCATCACCCAGGTGACTGCTATTACATGCATAAGTATGTTCAGAAACCCACAAACTTATATTGCACATGCTGTAAATCAGTGGGCATGATGATCAAGATTGTAGAGCTTACGATCGCATGCTTGAGAGGCCAAGGGACATATACAAGATTCAAGGTGAAGTACAACAAGAAGGAAACACTCTGCAGTACAACTCTCCAGGGAGAGGAAACTTCAATCCTCATGGTGGATACAGAGGACGAGGATGAGGATGAGGTATGGGCTAAGGTAGAGGACAAATAATTTGTTATAACTGGACATAGATAGGACACTTGGCAAGGGATTGTCAGAATCCTTGCACAACCTACAGTTATTGTAACTCTTTTGAGCATGTCATAGAATAATGCCTTGTGCTACTAGCTAAGATTTAGGAAAGACGAGGACCCCAACAGAACCCACAAGTGAAATTGATATATGTTGAACCGCGTGGAACAGACCTTAGAGTCATTTTTATTACTCGAGGATGTGTTTCTACAAGAGAAGATAGAACAATCCAAAGAAAGATCATAGAAGATTCAGGTATCAGGAAAGTTGTGGAGAAGACTCAGGCTTTTGATGCAAGGAAAGAAAGATAAATCTTCGAGGAAGCAAGACGGGATTTCAAGGGGGGTCAAGGATCCTCATATAAAATGCGACCCGAAATAAAAGAGTATGGAATGCCTTAGGCATTTGATCAATCAACTTCACCAAAATAAGGAAAAGAGGTAAGTAAACTCATTGAATTTTTGTACACTTGTCTTAAGTTGATTCGGGATCAGAATGTTGTGCAAGAGTTACAGAACCTAATCAGGCAGTATGAGCTAGGAAAGGTAGACACATTACTGAACAGAGAAGTACACCATATTTGTAAGAAGAGAAGAACAAACAAAGAATTACATTTGAATGCTCAAATAGGAGAGTATGATATAGACTATGTGGTCCTCGAGTAGGGTTGGAGGTCAACGTCATGACGAAGCAAACTTGGGCACTAATAGGAAAACCAAAGTTGATCTATTCCCCTATCAGGCTTAGAATGGCTAATCAACGAGATTTCGTCCCATTTGGACGATTGGAGCATGTCCCTATGGACATCGACAGAGTTAGGAACTTTGCAGATTTTGAGGTAATTGAAATTGTTGATGATAGCTGCCCTTACACTACATTTATACGAATTGTTTGGGCCTTCGACAATTCTACTGTTGTTGATTTAAATAAAAGACGCATGACATTTGAAAGAGATGGCCTTAAGGTCATTGCACCCTTAGATCCAGATGAGGGTCCACGATATACAAAGCCCATCAGAGAAGAAGACCATGCATATGAGCTAGAAAACATATATAAATTAACAACCAGACAACAGGATTATATCAACCCTATTGTCGATGGAAATCTAAGTTGGAAAAGTGACAACGCATGTTCATCAGAATTAGAAGAAGCGCTGGAGAACTAGCACAACCATATGTATGAAGTATCCACAAGGAGATGTGCTTGACTGACCAGATAAGTTCTCTGGATTGGTACAACAATAATTAACTTGCCTACCTTTGATGGTCCGAACCCTCTAGAAGCCTTCCTCTCAGATTTTGAAACAAGTGTACTAGCACAACAAAGGTTTTTGGCTATGGATGAGGCCCTGAAAGATACACTAGAAAGATGGTGGGGGACACACAAAAGCAATATTACAGATTGAACACAATGCCCAACCTTAATGACAATGTGGTTCTCAACACAAGTAGGAAGCTGCGAAGTGAGGTACACAGGTTGAAGTTGCCGAAAGGACCATTTGTGAAGTTGCGAAGAAGCCTGGAGTGACATTCCTAGAGAACAATGGGTACACAGATTCATTAACATGTTGGACACGACCCCTATTAACTGGTACCTTCAAGTGGAGTTGTGCCTCATCACTACAGATTGGGAAGGTATGCTTCAGAATTTTGTAACCACCTTTTTGTTTGAAAGTGAATTTCCTTCAATAGATCAAGCACTACAAATTGTGAGGCAGAAAGTATTTAAGGAGGCATATAGCCTCCCTTTGGAACAAGAAGAGGACGAATGGACTTTGTCATTCCAGAAACTACAAGGGTGTTACAACAATAATGCCGACGCAGATGATGATCCAAGGAAGGTAAACATTGCTGAGACAAAAGGCCACAGGGATGTGGAAGGACTAGGAGTTGAGCTTCCATTCATTGGACAAGCGATCAAGATAAAGAAAGTCGATATTGGGACAGAGGAGACACCGAATCTTGCCAATGTAGGATATTACTGGGATGTTTCTACCATTGACCAAATTACAGAATTACTGCATGAGTATTAGGACTTGTTTTTGACCAAGTTCACTGATATGAAGGGTATCAAAGGACCTATGGGAGAGATGAGAATACCTTTGAAACCAGATGTGAATCCATTCAAGCAAAGACCCTACATATTGAACCCGAAATATAAGGAAAAAGTGAAGATTGAGCTCGACAAAATGTTAGAAGCAGGGATTATTGAACCTATCGAAGAGTCGGAATGGATTAGACCTATGGTGGTGCAAGACAAGAAGGAAGGTGAGATCATGATCTTCATAGATCTCAGGAAGCTGAATGATGCTTGTTTGCATGATCCTTTCCCTACACCATTCACAGGCGAAGTTTTGGATAATGTGGGAGGACAGGAGGTATATTCTTTTACAGATGGGTTTTCAAGATACCATCAGATATGGATTGCCAAGGAGGACTGCCACTAGACCACATTTTCCATAGAATGGGGATCCTACCAATACATAGTGATGCCATTTGGACT
The DNA here is from genome assembly GCA_000966675.3 of Picea glauca. Classification (NCBI taxonomy): domain Eukaryota; kingdom Viridiplantae; phylum Streptophyta; class Pinopsida; order Pinales; family Pinaceae; genus Picea; species Picea glauca. The sequence goes on from JZKD02S0064638.1 coordinate 257,209, forward strand.
AAAGAATTCCCTATCCATCTTCTCCAAGGTGGTGGTCGAAGCGTTCAAAGAATTTTTGCATAAGTTTTTAGAAGCCTATTTTGATGACTGGACTATGTTTAGTTTGCTAAAAAATCATATTGAATGTCTAAGACTAATGTTGGACAAATGCAGGGAGTGTCTAATTTCTTTAAATTTGAAGAAGTGCATCTTCTTCTCACCACTTGGAGTATTATTAGGACATATTGTATGCAAGCAAGGATTGTTGGTTGATCCATCAAAAATTGCAATTATAGTCGACTTACCGCTTCCTACTCAGTCAAACAACTGTGCGTTGTGCTAGGATATACTGGCTATTATAGGAAATTTATGAAAGGATATGCTCAGATTACTGTGCTAATGGAGAAGTTAATAAAGAAAGATTGTCAGTTTGGTTAGATAGGCGAATGCCAGCAGAGCTTCGACACACTGAAAAAAAAGATGGTGACTGCGCCCATTCTGGTCTTTCAGACCGGAGAAGAGAATTTCATGTGCATTTCGATATGTCTTATATTGCATTAGGAGAAGTATTGGAACAACCTAGAGAAGGGGAGATCAACCATCCATTATCATTTTCCAATAGAAATCTATCTACAACTGAAATCAATTACACTACTATAGAGAGAGAAGGATTAGCCATGGTGTACGTGATGAAAAAATTCTGCCATTACTTACTAGGAGGACACTTTAAAATGTTTATTGATCACTCTGCGCTGAAGTACCTAGTCAACAAGCCAGTGTTGGGGGGGTGAATATGCAGATGGCTTCTCCTGTTTCAAGAATATGATTTTGAGATCATAGTTAAGCCAGGAAGAATGAACAAGGGACCCAACCACCTATCAAGGTTGGAACATGGCAAAGAACCCACCAGTATGGAGGATACACTACTGAATGCACAGCTGCTCTCCATTAGGAAGATGGATGACCACTTAACATACATAGTTCAATTCCTGTCTACATGAATGGCTCCAAGTGAGTATACAATTTCCCAGAAGAAACAGCTAGTGGTGCACACTGCAGAATTTTCACTGATAGCTGGTGAGCTATATAATATGGGACCTGATGAGATACTAAGAAGATGTGTGATGGAGGCAGAGCACCCGCTGATCCTCACAAAATCTCATGAAGGCATCGTAGGAGGAAATTGCGCAGGGAAAGAAATTGCTCAGAAGGTTCTGCGAGATGGCCTTTGGTGGCCTACTTTACACAGAGATGCGAGTATACTAGAGCCTGTGATGTATGCCAGAGAGTTGGAAAACCATCCCGAAGAGATGAAATTCCACTAGCATTCTAGATGAACCTACAAGCATTTGGAAAGTGGGCCATTGACTTCGTGGGACCTATAAACCCACTAGGAAAGCGCACAGGAGAAACATACATTATCACTGCAACAAAATACCTAACTAGATGGGCCGAAGAAAGAGAAGTCAAGGATTGTAGTGAAACTACAACTGCGTGTTTTATATTTGATAACATAATAACCAGGTTTGGATGCCCTAAAACCCTTATGAGTGATCAAGGAACTCATTTCATCAACAAGACAGTGGAAGCCCTGACTGAAGAATTTGCAGTTCACCATCAGAAGAGTACACCTTACCATCCACAAGAAAACGGAACGGTTGAAGCATTCAACAAAATCTTGGAGACAACATTGACCAAGATTTGCAATGTGAACAGGGATGACTGGGATTTAAGAGTACCAGCAATACTCTGGGATTATAGAACCACTTGCAAGAAATTAACAATGCAAACCCCTTTCAAGTTGGTTTATGGTCTCGAAGATGTTGTCCTGATGGAATAATTGGTACCAAGCTTAAGAATTGTTGCATTTACATACATGGATGATAATGGAATTGTTCATGAGAGGATCACCCAACTGGTTGAACTAGAAGAAGACCGATTTATTGCAGGATTCCATCAGCAGGTACAGAAGGAAAGAGAGAAGGCCTATCATGATAGACACATCAAGAAGAAGGAATTTAAGCAAGGTGATTTAGTACTGGTGTATGACAGTAAATTGATAAGACATACAGGGAAGTTTATAACGCAATGGCTTGGACCATATGAGATCACCTATGTTATAGAAGGAGGAGTTGCACAGCTGAAGACATTGAAGGGAGAATGGAAAGAAGGATTAGTGAATGGGATTCGACTGAAGTTGTATTATGACAACCAGCTACCTCACATCTCTCAGTAAAAGCAAGGAGAAAAGGGTCTAGGTACTAGGTGCAGTTGAAACTGGTTACGAGACACAGAAAAGACAGTCTGCACAAGTATGGGAAGGAGGCATCAAGCAGAAAGAAAAGGTTGCACTACGCAATCCAAAGTCAAAGTGGAACAGAAGTATTAGATCTGAATTTCCTTGGGACAAGTCACAGGTGAGTGTTGGGGGCCTGTTGTCCCTTGGTTATGGAAGGAAGTGAAGATCTAGGAAGAAAAGGTCAAACGCGAACTGCACGGGAAACACAGTGACTGTCACTCGATCGAAGTAAGAAAAAGAGCAGAAAAGCCGGAGCGAAGTACGGAAAATCAAGTCGTTGGATGAGGAGATCGAGGAACACAGATCAATAAGGAAGATGGATCGAGGACAACTCAACAATTAGAGAAAGCCACCATTGGATGCTTTGGAGGATCGTGCGAGAAGGGAGGAAAGACAGGCTAGTGAAGCCCTGAAAAGGCGGGTCAAGTTGACCTAGGGTTTTAGACACCTAGGGTTTTGGTTAATTAGGTTTTTGACACCTAGGTTTCGACCTAAGACTGTCGGTGAGGGACTATAATGTATAAATAGAAGTCGAGAGGACCTAGGTCAGGTCGGTACTAGTGTTGGGTATTGATATTGATTATTTTTGGTTGAGAGTTTATTGTACTGTGAGAGAGAGGAGTGTTGAGAGTGACATCCTTATGGTATTGTAAGATCTTCAGCTAGGTGTGAAGATCAAGTCCTGCAGCTAGGTGCACATGGGAGACAGAGAGAAGAAGAGAGAAGATCTGTTGACTAAGAGAACATATCATAACTGTAATATTTATCTCAATATATCATAAGCACAGCTCTGTGGACGTAGCCCTAGAGAGAGGGTGAACCACTTATATTTTTTGTCGTATGTGGGATTGATGCCTAGATCTTTATCATTATTATACTGTTAGTTGCATTATTGTGTTAGATCATATTTATAGATGCGAAGAGTAGATCTAGTTGATAAGACATATATGAATGCTACATTATTGTTGAATTATCTCCACTTGATATTCCCCTGGTTGTAGACATCTTTGTCCTGCAACCCCCCTATTAGCTGCTTCGGGTGAGACTACATCTGCTTCAAAGGTGTTGTCGAAAGGGCCAGTAGCTTGGACTTGTTGGTGTGCTCTTGGAGTGAACCCCGGGTCTGCCCCTGTTCCAACACCAGTGTTTTACGTGGAAACCCAAATCGAGAGAAAACCACATAATGCTTTTTCTTATATGTCTTGAAGAATTACATTCATTGGAAGCACCAACTTACTTTATTTTCTAGCTGCAACTGGAAGGAGGCTCCAACCCCCTAGTTTCTCAGGCTACAACCTGAGGGAATCTCCAACTCCCCAATTCTCTCGCTATAACCAGAAGGAGGCTACAACCCTCTATGCTCTCTGGCTACAACCAGAAGGTGGCTACAACCACCTGTCCTTGCCCCATCCTGCCACCCTGAAGTAGAAGTAGAATGATGGAACCACTGTCAACCTATCACTGTGAGATATACCATTGTAAAATTGTACCAATAAATTTGAACCATGCATCAGCCATGCATCAACCTGTACCTCAACCTGTAACCAACCTGTACCATAAACAAGTGCATCAACCATGCACCAACCTGTACCAAATAACCTGTAATCAACCTGTACCATAAGCAAGTGCATCCAACCATGTACCAAGTATGTACCAATCATGTGTCAACTACTCATCAACTATCACTCATCAATATGTACCAACATCATCAACTATACACCTCATGTATGTGCCAAC
>JZKD02S0064638.1:261835-298417 GCA_000966675.3 Picea glauca
CTCTTAAACCACTTTGACTACTTTGACCTTTTGGGGCTTCTAGATGACATATGAGGGTCCTCAAACTTCCTAAGGCCATAACTCTCAAACCGTGAGGAGTTATGTGACATTCCACATACCACCAGAAATGGAATGACATATACTATCCATATAGAATAGTATTATCTAAAAATATATCATAACTCATATCGTTATCCATCAAACAAACTTGGGTCCATTACCCAAACTTGGGGTCTCCAACTTCTCATGGCCATAACTCTCTAACCATGAGGAGTTATGTGACGTTCCACATACCACTGGAAATGGAATGAAAATAAATATCCATCTAGGATAGGTTACCTAGAAAATTCATTGTCCTTCATCTCATTATTCCTCAATTAAGCATGGGTTCTCTTACTCCACAAAGCATCTTACCGTGAGGGATTTCACCATAAGGGGACCACTTTGGAGTTCATCCATATTTACCTCTTATCAACCATGAAAAGAAAACAATGAGTCATCTTTACATAAAAAAATCTTGGGTCCATTACCCAAACCTTTGTGTTGAGGGGCTTTCTTCAAGGGTTGACATCAATGACAACCAACCTTAATCAACAAAAGTTCCTATCTGAAGAAGAGTTTGAATCAAACCATCTTTTTACAATCTGTTGATGTTGATCTAGCTTCTGATTTCCTTGCATTCTTACTTTCTCCAATTTTAATAAGTCATTGATTCGACTTTCCAGAGGAGGGCATACCTCTTCTTGGACTTTCTACGATAATTGCAGAGATGGAAGAAAAACATGAGGGGGTAGGATTGCTTCTCTCTCGTAGACGAGAAAGAAAGGGGAATTACCAACAAAGGTTTTTGGTGTCACTCTATCAACCCAGAGTGCACTATAGTGCATTGTGCTAGTTCTTGTGGTTTTCAGAAGCTATCCTCCTAATGATCTTGATTAAATTTTTATTTGTCGATTCTGCTAGATCATTCCCTTGAGGATAGTAACTAGCATAATATTTCAATTTAATCCCTCTATCTAAGGCAAAGACATTCATATCAAGGGATGAGAAATAATATGTGTTATCATAGACTAAATATTCGGGAATGTTGAATCAAGTAATGATATGTGAATTAAGGAAAGATACCACCTGATTCGTATTTACCACTTTCAAAGGTGCAGCTTCAGACCATCTGGTAAAATAATTAGTTGTTGTAATGACAGATTTGTGTTTTTGTGAGGAAGAAGGGTTAATTGGTCCTATGATGTCAATACCTCACTACTGAAAAGGTGAATCTATAGTAACAAACTGCAAAGGGAATGCTGCCTTTTTTACTCGTCCAACATCCTTTTGGCAGATTATGCATTTACGACACAACACATGGGTGTCTTTAAATAATGTGGGCCAAATAATACCTGGCTCTCAACACTTTGTGAGAAGTGGTGTATCCACCAAAGTTACCACCAGCCTCACCTGCATGAAGTTCAGATAGTACTTTCTCTTCTTCATCCTTTTCCAAACAATGCATAAGAATACCGTCGAATTTTTTTCAAAACAATACATCATTTATTAACTGGAAAGATGCAGATTTTTGTCTTAGTGCTCTTCTGTTTATAGGATCAAGATAGCGAGGAACAGATCCATGTGTTAAATAAATTTTAATATCATCATACCAATAATTAGCGCCAACTTGTGTATAGCTGATTTGTTTTCCACTGTTTCGATTTACAGTTAGGGTGTTAATTTGACTTTCATGTTCTTTAACTAAATCAACGACTAGTTTACACATGCCTTGACTTCTAACAATTTGTGCAGAAGTTATTTCGAGGTCATACTCCTGTTGATCCACAACTAGGTAATTTAGCTTTGCCCCTTTGAAATCTGAGCTCATGAAGGCAATGGGTATTTCATTACTTTCAACATTCTTTTGTGTTAACACAACAACATAAGATCAATTAGAGGCGAAAGTGTAAAGAGTGAAATCTTAGGAAAAATCGGGGCTCATCAAGGAATGAGCTTCTACTATTTCATTTCTAATAGAATCAAAAGATTGACTTTCTTGGGGTCCCCAACGATACAGAACATCATTTTTAATTAAATTCTGTAATGGTCTTACCATTTCTGGAAAACTCAAGACAAATCTTCTGATGAAATTAATCTTGCCTAGAAATGACTGCATGGTTTTTGGAAGAGGGAGGGGAGAGTTTAGAAATAGCCTGGGTTCTTTCTGGGTCAACAATAATTCCATCTTTGGACACTATAAACCCAAGTATTTTTCATTTCTCTACTACAAAGACCGATTTCTTAGGGTTGAGGGATATGCGATACTTGCGGCATCGCTCTAGGACAACCTTGAGGTGAGACAAGTGGTCTTTCTTGTTTTTAGAGAAAACAGTGACATCATAAAGGTAGACCACGACTGAATGGTTTATGAGGCCATGAAAAGCAATGTCAATTGCTCTCTGAAAAGTGGCTCCAGCGTTAACTAGTCCAAAAGGAATTTTCCTGTAGGCATAAGTGCCCCATGGGGTGCGAAAGGTGGTTTTAAGCTGGTATGAGGGGGACATGAGGACCTGGTTATATCCCAAAAAACCATCTAACAAAGAAAGTCTTTTGGAACTAGACACTTGTTGAAGAATCTGTTCCATTGGAGGAACGAGATAGTTATGTTTATCAGACGCTCGGTTCAGGTTTTGAAAATTGACACAGAGTCGAATTTCACCACTCTTCTTCTTTACAGGAACTAGATTAGACACCCATTGTGTGTGTCTCACCGAGAAAAATATCTTTGCATTTAGTAATTTATTCAATTCTTTCTTGACAGTGGGTTCTAATTTGGGGTGCATCTTTCTTAATTTTCGCTGAAAAGGTTGACTTTGTGGTTTCATGGGTATGACATGTTGTATTATATTAGGGTCAAATGTTTTCAATTCATCATATGTCCAGGCAAAAATGTCTTTAAATTCTTTAAAAAAAATTATAAAGGAAAATCGTTCTTGCTCGGAGCATCCCGTTCCCAAATTAATATTTTGAGGATTTTCCTTAGTCCCTAAATTTACCGTCTCATAAGTCAAAGAAGAATTGATCGTTTTACAATTAACTGATCCTCTAAACTTATCATGCAAGTCATAAAAACTCTCTAGTCTTACAACGGATCTGGGAATAGAGTTTACCATATCAGACGTCAATTCAGGAGATCTAGGATCTGATATTACCGTGAAGTTGCAGAGGTTTTCATCGTGAGTGCCTTCGTCGATGACTGCACCTTGGAAGGTGTCCTCCATATGCAAGAAGTTGATGATCTGCTAGTCATCGTCGAACACTCTCCAATTGGTGATGTTGTCCGAGATCGACGGCCTGAACAAAAATTTGATCGAAAATGCAATAGAAGAAAGACCTTCTGCGGGCAATAGTTTAGAAGCGAAATTAGCCAATAAATCAACCTCCGAATTACTTAGTCTAGGAATGGAATTTATGTTAAATGATGAAAATTTTTGCATTAAACTCCATACCTCAGTTTGGCAACTTTTCAGATGTGGTGACACGCAATGTATGGAGTTTCTTACCTGCCTGACCACGATTTTTGAATCACTGAATACCATTAAATTTCTTACGTCCATATCCAAAGCCTTCTTAAGACCTTGTAGAAGTGCTTTGTATTCAGCGGTGTTATTAGTGCACTCGAACTCTAATCGACAGACAATGTAAGTCTTATTACCTACTGGGTCGATGAGTACACATCCTGCACCAGCTCCTTCTTTGGATTTGGATCCGTCAAAGTACAATCACCAAATTTGAGCTTTGTCAGCCGTGTTTAGCACACTCAACAAAGTTGATGTCTGAGTATAGGTCATAACTTCTGACTGTTGTTCAGGATCAGTGACAAGGGAAATTCCAGTCATGAAGTTACCAAAGAAAGTATTCATTCCCTTCATTTCAAAATCATTAGTAGATGCGGTAAAAGGTTTGTTTTCATCATTTAGATCTGTCACAGTGTGCTTGATATAGCGTTCACAATTTATCCTAATTTTATTGGGCTGTCCATTTTTCGGCGGCCACAAATGAGACCAATCTGTGGCAAAGTAACCATGCAACTATTCGGACCAATCCCTGCTTAAAAACAAACCATATAATTCAGGGATGTCAACAACAATGATGTCAATAATTTGGTGAACCTTAGGATTAGAAGATAACCTAACCAGAGCATTCTTAAGTTCATTGATTACCTTAACATTCGTCCGATCAAGCTGAATGATTTTGAGATTAGAAGGTTGAACTTTTGCATTGATTTTTTGAAAAATAGATAAAGGCATCACATTTTATGATGCACTAGAATCTACCATGCAATTATGTACATTCCTATTAAAATTTTTAAAGGTTAATAAGAAAGGAGGGACATTTTTACGAATGCTAATAGTAGAATTCTGATGATTTTTTGTCGCTGTCCCTAACACAGTTTTATCTACATTTGATACAGTTTTTTCAGCTAAATCCCTTTTATATGTAGGTTTAGATGTCGTTTTAGTTGGGATCTTTTTTGTTTTTTTAGAACCAATTTATGCATTTTCTTGTTGCTAGGATCATTGTTCTTACTGTTTTCTGCTATACTTTGAAGCATTTTCTGCAGAAGAAGGGGAAATTTTAGTAACTCGAAAATAGAAATATTGGCCCTCGGTATTTTTAGATCTTTAATTAAATCGTATTCTAAAATAGGGGTTGTTAAACCTTGTTTAATTTCAGCTTGCTTCGACTGATTTGGAAACACATTATTACTTACTTCAGAAGAAGGTTTGTTCTGTGTTTTGCTTCTTTTGTTGTAGGGGTGGACAATTTCAAAATTTGCTTGGAAAATACTGTCAGAGAAGTGACCGAAGATATTGGGAGATGAATCTTCTTCTTCCGATATATCTTCCTCAATTACGCCTTTATAACTTCCAGGAGGGGCAAAAGCGGGATTATCATGTGATTCTAGAATAGTTTACAAACCGTATTGCAAGATTTCGAAATTGAAACCTTCAGTGGTCGGATTTGGCCAATTGGGAGAAAAAGGTTTTCTGAAAGGAGGTTTAAAACTTCCTTTGCTTGAGGATGCCTCCTCAACTGATCTCTTCAAGTCCACGACTTGATTTGATAGTTTTTAAAAAGATTTCTGCAAGCTTTCTAAGTCTAAAGTTTCAGGTTGACTTTTGGCTTGGGGAGGCCTAGTAAGGATTTCTATTTTCTTTTTAGAGGATGAAGTTGTTTAATCTTCACTATTGAGATTGCATTTTAAGTTTAATATATCCTTTTCAATTTGGCTTGCCTCCTGAAAGGCTTCCAACAGTGTGTTCTTCTTAGATCTTTTGACCCAAATTGCTATGTTGTTGTGTAGAGATTTGGTGTAATATGCAACAATTAGACTTTCAACATGCATTGAATCTGTGGGAATTTGATTATTTAACGTAAGAAATATCTGGTTAAAATATTTTACTTTCTCATTAGGGTTCAATTTTAGGCTGGAGAGCTCCATAACCAATACCTTAGGAGATTTATCATCTCCAAACTTCTCTAAGAAACATGTTTCAAACTTGTCCCAAGAGACAATCATTTGGGGTTGTTGGGCGAAATACCACGTGGAGGCGTTGCCCTCAAATGTATAAGGAAAGAGTCTTCATACTACATATTCATGCTCTACACTTCGAAGTGTAATGGCCAACATAAAATTCGTTATGTGATCTTCAACAAATTGTTTAGAATCTGGATCAAATTTAGGCAACCATTTCTCTGGGTGTTTTGGTAATGGGTGTTGAGGTCCAGGTACAACCACATCATCTTGATCGAGCCAAGGTCTGGTGGGATTTATTTGGTTTTCCATGGGTGTTGGTGGTGTCGAAGATTGAGACGATTCAGACAAGGAATTGTCTTTGTCAGATGACTCTCCTCCCGAAGAGGAGGGAGATGAACCAAGAGAAGGTGGGATAGCAGACCCTCCTGCTCCAAGAGTAGGTGTTTGGATAGGATTGGGGATATTATCTCCTAAAGGGTTTAAAAGTAGACCAGTGCCTTCAAGTTGTTCTTGGATATCAGAGAAATCTAAGGGTTGATTAAGTGGCCTACCAGGTTTTCTAATGCGGGCCAAGGCACTATGTGTCCTTATTGATAGGTCGTCAACTGGCAGAACAGGTCCAGTCTGGGGTTGTTTAAATAACCCAAGTCATTTGGTGTAACTTGTTCTGACGGGTTTAATGGATCCGTTAGCCAATCTAAGTTCCTAAAACAAAGAAAAGAGGAAAACTGTCTAATTCTAAAACTATAATAATCTATGAACTTTAATCTAATTATTTACAAAATATATTAAACAGAAAAACAAAGTATAAACATATCTCTTACACAGAATTTACAGGTTGCAATTTTTAATGATTTTTTTTCAAAATCAATGTAAAAGTAACTGTTTTCAGAAGAAGATAAAGAAAGTACAGATTTTGTATTTTCTGCTTTCTAATTATAAATCAAATAAAACTAGAATTAACTAAGTTATGAAACAAAGATACACAGATGGTCAAAGCCAATATGAAACTTTCTTGTTTCACTAATACATAAAATGATGGAAATTAGAAGAAGGTGAAACTAACCTATTATTAGTTTGTTAAATGTGTCTGTGCCTCTGTACGAACAAAGACCATCCAACTGCCCCGCCTGTGAAAGAAATCTGCAATAGGCTTATACTAAAATTTTCCTGAATAAATTCAAGGAATGTATTGGCAACCAAGATTTAAGAACATAATAGTGAACACATATAATCCAATGATATTATAATTACGAATGATTACAGTCATATAAATCTTTATGTAAAACATTCATTTTTATCTATCAATTAAACATCAAAGAAAAATCATGATATTAAAATTGATATGATGATCACAATCATAGCATATGGAACAACAAATCATGAATGACATCTATAGCATAAATATCATAGAACATAACATGTCATTGAGACTAAAGATATACAACACATTAATATCCCAAGATAGGAGAAACAAAACATCAATGAAACAACATTCAGAGTGGTCTAAAGCCAAAATGCTATAAGTTGTTCCATTAAGTTCTGAGAATCATTCGTCCATCATTGGTTCTAGGCCAAGATGCCTTCACTTACAAAAAGAAGAGTATTTAAAGTGTTTTGAAATCCTATTTTCCTATCTCTTAGGATAGGATAAGATCTCATAAGATCAAAATATTACAAAAATAGAGGGCTAACAACCACCCATAACTGAGTTGATTTTTCTCAAAAATTAATAAACATTTTTACAAGGCAAACAGAAAAAGAAATACTAATCATTCAAATGAAAAATTGAACATGTTTCTCCTAGATGATCAACATCAAGATCTACTATTTCCTGGAAACAAAACAGGAATAAGTTAGACAAATTATTAAGAAATAATTTCTAATTTTTTATTTAAAAATGACTTGGCTACAGAATCGAAAGATTTTGCAGCCAGTCTTATCTTAGCAAAAAAAATATAATTTCAAACTGATTCGATTCAAAAAAAATAACATGAATATAATAAAAGGAAAAACATTTTACCATTTCAGGAATTGACTAAATATGGATCAGGGTAGCTCAAAATTGATTATGGCTTTAACACTGTTTGTGTTTTTTATCACTATATTCCCTGTTCTCTTAAGGTGTTTAGCCCTCCTTTCTGTGTTTCCTCTGAGGTTGATATTTTATTGTCTCAATGATTCACTTTGAGCTGTAAGCACTTTGATGCGAGCCTAAATGATAGGGATATCAGTGTAATATCGTTCAATCCAATGCAAATAAACGTCACACTCTATTGAAGGATTGACCTGTTGGTGAAGCGTACAGTCGAGTCTGGCTGCATCGACCTTACCTGTTATTTTCCCTTGTCCAACCCCAATACCAGGAAATCCCTCTTTACCCTTGAGACATGGTGGAAAACTAGTAACAAAGTCATAGGGTTCAACAGGATCAAAACTTTGACAATCTGGATCTTCTAAAGCCAAGAAATCTTCAATTTCAGAATCTTAGACCTTATTGACCTCGATCGGGTCAATCAAGATCAAATGAGCGTCATTCTGATTCCTCAATTTTCTTGAAATAAGGTGACCTACTCTTTTGTTTCGAAACCCTAATGCTATGTGTTTTTGTTTTGTCTGTTTGCAAGATCTTTTTACATCGGGTTTCACAGTGGCGTTCTGGCCAGCATCTAGTTCAGGCATAGGAGGTTCACTTAACTCAAATTCAACAACCTATTGCTTGTGTGAATACTGAATTGGCATTACCTCGTCTGGAGGATTTCTGCTTAGAGAGTCTGATTCATTATTTGGGATGCCAGACTCTTTTTTCATCAGTGGTTCACCGGAATTAGGGTTTTCTATAGTAGTGGTCATAGAAAAACCATTTCTTGTTAACAATTCATCCCAACAATTTCCCATGGTTGTCAGATGGTGAATCAACAAAATTTTAATCAAGTCGTGGTAGAGAAGACTAGAGTCGAGGCTCTGTTTCTTATACCTTTTAGACGTTTTATACAGGATTCTAAACATATAGAAGGGAATGTTTAATTGGAAACCTATAAAATGCATAAACAGTTGTATATGTTAGAGGAAAATCAAATAATAATGACCCTCACAGGTCACGAACTATTTGAGAATGAACAATAGTCCATGCCACCTAGGTTTAGCCAAAGAAATAGGGATACATTTTTCGCAGCAATTGATTTTCCTAGAGGTCATGAAGAGGCTCCAAGGTACTTCTTCAATCTTCGAGTTCTTGAACCATTTCTCATAGGTGGATGGGATCCCTATGGCTTCACTCACAAACTCCTCGGATACCTCTAACTGGATATCTCCAACTTTCACTCTACATCCATCGAAAGTTTGTGCAAAAACCCTCGCTACCTGAAGGTTATGGCCTTCGAATATTTTTAGGAAGGCATCCCAGCCTTGACTTCTTAAATATTCAACTACATCATCATGTGAGAGCAATGTTTGAGAGCCATTTGGCTCCAAACAAGCAACAAGAGCCATTACAAGTGCGACTAGGATGTAACAGGGGTGACTCAAAACAATTCTAAGCTTGGATGGTAGGGGTGATAGGAGCATATTCGAATGTATAAAGAGGAACAAACCATAACAAAGGTTGTGTGTTATCATGGCATAAACATCCAGGGTTTGGTCATAGGACTTCACCATTCCTAGTAATGAAAACTTGACTCACAAGATCAATAACCTATACCCGTAATGAGAGACTCATTAATTCAATGTGCCAGGAAGGTGAGTTAAGTACAGAGTACAGTAGTTGTGCATTGATTAACATGATTACTAGCATGACCATTTTTTTTTGCAAAGGGTTTGAATATATCGAAACAAAAAAAAAAATCCTCATAGATTCAAATGCAAACCATCTAAGCATATAAAAATTATATAAATATCAAAAATATTCCAAAGATAAGTCAATCAAGTGTTGGATTTAAATTGAATATAACCATGATGACCCTTAAAAAGAAATCCCTGTATAGAGAATATAACACGAAGCTAAGTTTTCATTTTTTATTCATTCTTTCAGTCATGAATCAAACATGAAACAAAACGAAAATGAAAACTTTAAAGAATTAATGAACATCTTATCTAATTCAATAGTCATCTCAAAATGACAATATTTACAAGATGAGGTGAAGGAAACTACAAAAAAAGTAATTTCTTGTTCAAATAATGAAATCATGTAGGGATACCAACACTAGGATGAGAGTCTCCCCTATGTTCAACACAACTACAACAAGGATATCCATAGCTCTATCGATCATAACCCATTTCAGGCGGGGCTAGAATTCCAACCCTTGGGTCCCATTGGTGTTGCATTACCTCTTGCCACCACACAGGAAGAATCTTCCCATGCTCAGTCTGAGGCCAACAAAGCCACTAGATTTATTGAATAGATTCAACACATCCACCAACAGGTCCATGATATTTTGCAGAAATCCAATGCTAAGTACAAGAAACGCCATGATCAACACAGGGTACCACACCAATTTTAGGTGGGAGACAAGGTCTGGTCACATTTGCAGAAAGAGTTCCTTACAGGGATCCATTGAAATCTCTTCCCACTTCTCTATGGGCCTTACACTATCACCAAGGCTATGTGTAGCAATGATTTTGATCTCAACACTCCACCCTTCCTTGGCTTACACCCATTTTTCATTGTGGACCTTCTTTGGCCATATTTCCCACCCTTATTGGACACCTCAAATATTGAAGAACAATTGACACCAACAAAGCTCAACCATGACTGCATGTAACATGCATCCACTGATCATATAGTGGGCACACAGGTCAAGGGTAGTCACCAACAAAGAATACAACTTTATCAGGTTGTCAAGGCAGGGCAACTCCTACACCAAGGCAAGTGGCTCACCTGGGGCCAAATTCAGCTAAAGTTTCATCACCTAAAGGGGGAACTCAACACAATGGATACCATTTCTTCCTAATGGGGGAGGATTGATCCAAGTGTATATTGGTGGCAACCCACCTATTCCAACTGGCTCCTCTTGAGAGTTTTTAGTTCAACATGTCCTTCTATACTTTTTTGTAACTCTGGGTTCTACACTTTTTTGTAAGTTGGTACCTTGGGAAGTTGAGGTACCACCTTACCCATCGGGGCCCACATAAATTTTGGCGTTTCACCTCCTAGGGTTAGGTTTTTGGATTTCTAGGGTTTTGACATTCATTCGTAATGTTAAAAATGCCTCTGGAGCCTCATTGTAATCATTTTACTTAGACAGATGTACATAGTAGTTGTTAGCACTCTATAAATATATTTGGCTGATAAACAGATGATGAAAGGCAATTTTTTCAACCAACTTTGAGACCCAAAACTAGCCTTTCATATCTGGAGAGGGCTCTCTCATAAATGGCGCGATCTCCACGCAGGATATGACTTTGAAAACAATGGCTAGATTTGACACCTATGGTAAAATGGTTTCTGGTTATATTGGTGCAGTAAAGTAAAACTTGGGCTACGGGGTCGATCTGAGGAAGAGACGGAACAAATGACTCAGTGACTAGATTCGAGAGGAGAAGGCTAGGCAATAAACAACCTTTAGTGTAAACCGTAAAGTGTGGAGGGATAAAAACACAGGAAGTAACTCAAGAGCGTCGGTGTGGACGAATTCAGAGTTAGCTTGAGAGGAAAATGTTTTGTCTAAGTGGTGCGAACAAGGGGCATTGTACAATGAATCCACAAGTTCAAAAATTCGTTCCAAAATAGACAGTATAATATATGAAATAAAAGGTAACAGGAAACACATACGCAAATAAAGAGACACAATACATCTGACTATCACAACTAGAATCGTTTCATCAAATCATAGGACCTTTGCATTAAATTTCGGTCAAAAACTCAGATTACATACAATAGTAGTCGTTTACTCAATTTGCCAACCAACCCTGTTTACATTAAAATGATCCCCATATATAGAAAACTGATGTCACCCTTGGCTGCTAGGGTCGAACTATTCCCTCCTAGAATCATGGATCTATTTTCTTTGAAAAAGAACAATAACTTCAGTGGATTCACGAAAAATAGAAAACCTGACTTTGCCAATTCAGAATCGTAACCGAAATATTCTTTACAGTCATTTATCACGATAAAAATTCGACCATATGGTTTTGATGATTCATCATGTGCATTTCTAGACACTTTTTCATCCCTCCACAACAAGTCTGCTACACAACAGTAACCTACAGCAAAAACGTAGCAAAATGCACAACAAAGTGGTAAAATAGGCGTTAAATATGACATTGTATCTCACTTATAAAAACATATTTTTGAAAACTGAGAGAGGTTTTTGTATTTAAGATCTTTATAAATAAAATCATCTCTTAGTTTCTTGACATTCATCTCCATCTGGCCGTAATACGTGTCGCCACAACATGTCTCGGACAGGAAATCAAGAAAACTGGAAAATAGGGCTCAAATATTCATTCGAATCTCCCAATCCATGACACATTTTACAAATCTTAGAGAGTTTTTTATGATTTGGTTTTTCCTCAAAAAAAACCTCTCGGGTATTTTCAAAATTCCTCTCTAGTTGGTCAGAAATTGATCTTGAAGTTGACCACTAAACCAATAATTTGTGCAGTGCGACCTGTAGCCTGTGCGTAGGAAAATCCATTGCACAATGACATTCTTTGTGTGACAGAATCTACTGCATTGTAACATCCTATGCACGATGAAATCCACTGTGTGATGTAATCCTTTGCGCAGTAAAGCGCTTTGCGCAACACGTAGCAAATTTTGCAGCGCAGTTGCAAACAAAAATGGAAATAATAAATAAAAACCTTCCTTTTGAAACTGACCCTTGGAGATGTTAGATGATTCCAGGCATAAAAAAAATATGGGTGCTAACATGCATGAATTTGCAAAATTGTTGACAAACCTCTAACCTTAGCCATGAAAATCATGGTGCTAACAGCTGGCTCGAACGGGGATGCTATCCTCCCTGTGAGGTAGAAACAAACAGTAGATCAGGTGCCAATCCATTGGGTTGCTCCCAAGATTAACTTTCCTACTATAAATTGTAACCTTCATCCGCTGAAAACCCAAAACTATATATGCTCCAAACTGAAATCTGAAACTAAGATGAAAATGAAAACTGCAGATTGCTAAAATAAATGCTCCTAGTATCGAGCTTATTCACACTCCTACCTACCCTAGCTGTTGAAAATGATGTCAATCAAGTGAAATCAAAATGCCAATGCAACCATGCAAGAATTTTATTCACTTTTTTCTTTCTTTTCACATGCTTGCTCCAAAGCCTGTTTATTGAAAAGTCATTTAAAAATTTATCTATAAATTCAAATCTCAAAAAATTAAAAACATTGAGACTGTTTGTCGCCTCCAACAAAACTGCAAATGGATCCTCCAAAACATGCATAAAACAACACTCATATTTCACCCCTTCCACTGCATCCTTGTTTTCATGTAATTCAACCTGTTGATTACCACAAAAAGGTTGAAAAATATGTTGAGACTGCTGGAAATAACAATCTTCTAAATAAGAAGACAGTGCTGGATGAAATGAAACCCCTAGTGGAAAGCAATCCATATCAAAAAATGATGTTGATTTACCATCACATTTATTTCCAAGATGGTAGTTGATCATAGGCTGCAAATATGAACTGAAACAACTTTCGATGTAATCAACAACATGGTCATTAAAAGTATGAGAAGGTTGTTGGTCTTATTCACTGATAACAATTTTCTCATGTAAAACAATGTCACTGTGAATGCAATCAGAATTCACTACTTTCTCTGTTATCTCATGATTTACTTTCAACAATTTAGAGGAAGAAAAACATAATGGAAGACAATTTTCATTTGCAAGTCCACTGCTTTCTTCATATTCAACATCATGCCTGTAGGATTTCTGATTTGAAACATTATAAACATTTTTCTTCAGCAATTTGAAAGATGCAAAACACAATGGCCAAGTTATTTCATCTAATTCAAAACTTTCTTCATTTTCTTCATTGTTGTCATATGCACATTTTTCAATTTCTTTGGATTTTTGAACACACTCATTTTCATATTCATCTTCGACCAATGGCTGTAATTTTGAACTGATAAAACCTTTCATACAACAAGCAAAAGGGTCATTAAACACATGAGAAGATTGTTGCAATTTCTTGCCAATTTTTTCCCATGAATCAGTGTGATTTTGCATCAGCACACATTCCTCTGCCTTAGTGATGATCTTTAAATTTTCTTTCAACAATTTAAACGAAGCAAAGTATAAAGGTAAAGAATTTCCTTCATTTGATTCAATACTTTCTTCATATTCTTCTTTGTAACTGTGATATGTAGGCTGTTTGCTCTCATTACACTGCTGAAAATGAACATTTTCTGATAGAGAACATGCAATTGGTTGTTCTAGGAAGTCAACATCATAATCATCATCATATAAAAACAAATTAGAAACATCTGCAATGTCATCTAACAAGAAAAAGCTTGGGACATCAAACTGCTCTTCAATAAGGTGATTTGCAAATTCATTTTCTTGACTGTCTACAAATGAATACATAAAACAATCGGACCCATGCTTATCATGGGATGGATTTGAAGCTAAATTAACACCTTCTTCCTCAATAAGTGGAATATAATCCTTTGCAAAATCATCAACATTTAAAGCTTCAAGAGGACATATGAAATTATTAACCCTCTTCTCAATATTCAAATCAATTTTTCTTTGTTCATATTCATTGTCATGTTCTTTAGCATTCAACTCCTCATTTCGAATATGTTTACATGCTTGAATATTTTCTTCAACTTCCTGAGCATTGTTGAACATCTGCTACAAAGACATAGAATTCCTCTCCATCAAAAGAAAATATAAGTCTGATTGAAAGGTTGTTACATAATGGAGCATGGCAGCAACTTCAGGAGGTTGTACTTCTTTAGGTAGTTTATAGTAAATACTAGCAAACCTCCTACTGAAATTTGAGATGGTTTCATATTTCATTCTTCTCATGGCATAAAACTCTGAAAGGAGTAGATTCCATGACTTTCTCTCACCCCAAAATCTATGGAAATCTTCCCTCGATTCATCCCATGATCTAATCAACTGAGGTTACAAATGTCTGAACCATGCTTTGGCATATCCTTGTAAGGAATGAGAAAAGGCCCTCATAGACACATCATCATGTTAGATCTCAAAAAGTTCTATGAAATGCTCAAATACCTGAATATGTTTTTTAGCTGACTGTCCATCAAGCTCTCCATCAAACCTAGGAAGATACTTATAATGTTTCAGAGGAAAGTCATGAAGGATGGAAGGAAATTTAAGAGGATTGTATCTTTCTTGAATCTTGGAGGGTATATGATTAAAAATAGAAGGTACCAACTCAGATTTGGTTTCATTTATCTCACAAGAATGATCATGAACATCATATGGTTCAGAGGAAGGAGCTTGGTGAATATCGTCTATACAAGAAGGAGGTATATCTACTGTTTTCAATGAAGGATGTACAAGGGTAGATCTATGGGATTCATTTGAATGTAGTAAGTGAAGAAATATTCTTTTCAAAAACTCAGGAAAGGACAAGAAAATATTGATAAAACAAAAAAGTACTTCTTGAACTAAACTTAAGCTCGAGTACTTATTTTCCATACTGCTCTTCCATATCTCTGTCAACGAGTCTCATTCTCCGGTGAAGTCTTTGAATCACATTTGAATCTTGATTGGAGTCACCATGAAAATTTTAGCTCTGGATTCTTCTGCCAATGGAATCACCTTCAACTGATACTTTGATGTGTGGCGTCTCCAGAGTAGAAATATAACCAATATGTGCCTAAGTGCCTACTGCTCTCATACCTTAGAACTGAAACAATGTTGTTCTTCTCAGGGAAATTTTCATTAAATTCCATCCCCGACAACGACGCCAAAATGTTAGCACTCTGTAAATCTATTTGGATGATAAAAAGATGACAAAAGGTAACTTTTTCAACCAACTTTGAGACCCGAAACTAGCCTTTCGGATCTGGAGAAGGATCTCTCAAAAATGGTGCATTCTCCGCGCAGGATATGACTTTGAAAACAATGGCTAGATTTGACACCTATGGTAAAATGGTATCTAGTTATATTGGCGTAGACAAGTAAAAATTGGGCTATGGGGTCGATCTGAGGAAGAAATGGAACAAATGACTCAGTGACTGGATTCGAGAGGAGAAGGCTAGGCGAGAAATAGCCCTTAGTGTAAACCGTAAAGTGTGGCAGGAAAAAAACACAGGAAGTAACTCAAGAGCGTTGTTGTGGATGAATTCAGAGTTAGCTTGAGAGGAAAACTTTTTGTCTAAGTGGCGCGAACAAGGGGTGCTTTACAGTGAATCCATAGGTTCAAAAATTAGTTCCAAAATAGACAGTATAAGATATGAAATAAAATGTAACAGGAAACACATACGCAAATAAAGAGACACGATTCATCTGACTATCACAACTAGAATCTTTTCATCAAATCACATGACCTTTGCATTAAATTTTGGTCAAAAACTTAGATTACATACAATAGTAGTTGTTTACTCAATTTGCCAACCAACCCTGTTTACATGAAAACGATCCCCATATATAGAAAACTAATGTCACCCTTGTTTGCTAGGGTCGAACTATTCCCTCCTAGAATCATAGATTCGTTTTCTTTGAAAGAGAACAATAACTTCAGTGGATTCACTAAAAACAGAAAACTCGACTTTGCCAAATCATAATCGAAACTGAAATATTCTTTACAGTCATTGATCACGATAAAAATTAAACCATATGGTTGTGATGAGTCATCATGTGCATTTATGGACACTATGTCATCCCTGCACAACAAGTCTGCTACACAATAGTAACCAACAGCAAAAACGCAGCAGGATGCGCAACAAACTGGTAAAATAGGCGTTAAAGATGACATCATATCTCACTGATAAAAATCTAGTTTTATAAACTGAGAGATTATTTTGTATTTAATAGCATTATAAATAAAAACCTCTCTTTGTTTCTTGAAATTAATCTTCATATGGCCAGAATACGTGTCACAAAAACATGTCTCGGATAAGAAATCATGAAAACTGAAAAATAGGGCTCAAAGCTTCCGTCTAATCTCCCAATTCGTGACACATTTTACAAATATGAAAGAGGTTTGTATCATTTGGTTTTTCCTAGACAAAAACCTCTTGGGGATTTTCCAAATTCCTCTCCAATTGGTCATAAATTGATCTTAAAGTTGACCACTAAACCAATAATTTGTGCAGTGCGACCTGTAGCATGTGTGCAGGAAAATCCACTGCGCGATGACATCCTCTGCAGGATAGAATCCATTGCATGACAGCATCCACTGCGTGACACAATCCTTTGTGCGACAACATCCACTGCATGATGAAATCCTTTGCGTGGTAAAGTGCTCTGCACAGCACGTAGCAAATTTTGCAGCACACAATTGCAAATGGAAATGGAAATAATAAATGAAAACTTTCCTTTTGAAACTGACCTTGGAGATGTTAGATGATGCCAGGCATAAAAAAAATATGGGTTCTAACATGCACGACTTTGCAAAATTTTTGAAAAACCTCTAACCTTAGCCATGAAAATCGTTGTTCTAACAGTATCCACATCGTTTCTTAGAGATATCTACCACCATTCGAGCAAGTTGTTTCAGTTCTGCAGTTTTACAGTTTCATCCTATTTCATTTATTCAATAGAAGTTTATGTTCAATGGATATCTGTTGTTATCTCTATGTTATTGTATTTAGTCTGATATTCATTTTGTTCCTCTCATAAATTCAGATCACATATAAGAAATGGTTTCCCCAAGAGGTAACGAATGGGGAATTGATTATTGGATGGCACGTTGCTTAGAGTGAAAGAAAACCCTCTTGCAATTAGTGAAAGACTCCAAAGGAATTGAATTTCTAATTGGGTTGATGGTTTTTAAAGGAGCATATCTAACATATGATGGAAGAACATGGAAGAAAGGTGGTTATGTATTTCAATATTATAGACCAGGTGAAGTTGTATACCACTTTGCGAACTTGGTTGTTGATACAAACCTCCAACTATAAGCAATTCCATGTAAGAACTCATTAAAGGTATACTACTTTTTGACTTACTTTGAGCATGCGAGTTTAATGGACACAATTAATATTAGAAGTGATCATGATGGTCTACTTGAATTACCTTAGGTATGTAAAAATAATAATTGAAAAAATATTTCATATTTATGAATGATTTAAATTTTGGCTTCATTTTATGGTTGTTATGGTATTCTTGTATTTTACGGTTCTTTTATGTTGTCAAGGAACTATATTTATCCTTCCCTTTCTTTTCCTTTCCTTTCTTTCCTAGCCTTGCCTTACCTTTCCTTGTATTTCTTTTCCTTTCCTTTCTTTTCCTTGTGTTGCATTTCCTTTCCTTGCCTTGTCGTTCCATGTCATGCCATGGATTTCCTTACCATGTTTGTCTTTCCATGCCATGGCTTTCCTTGAATTTCCATTCCATGCCATGCCATACCATGCCTTTCCTTTCCATACCATTCCATTCCTCACCTTACCATGCCATGTCATGCCTTGCATTATCATTTCATGCCTTTCCTTTCCTTTCCATGTCATTCCATTCCTTGCATTTCCATTCCATGCCTTTCCTTGTATTTCCTTGCTTTACCATGACATTTCATGCCTTGCCATGCCATGCCTTTCCTTGAATTTCCTTGCCTTTCCATGCCATGTCATGCCTTGAATTTCCATGCCATGACATTCTTTAACTTGCCTTGCCATGGCATGCCATGTTTTTCCTTGGCATTCCATGTCGTGCCATTCCTTGCATTGCATTGACTTGCCTTGAATTTTATTTCCTTTCCATGTCATGCCTTGGATTTCTATGCCTTTCATTACCTTGCCTTCTCATTCCATGTCATGCCTTTCATTACCTTGACTTACCATGTCATCCCTTTCATTTCCTTGACTTTCCATGCCATTCCTCACCTTTCCACGCCTTGCCTTGCTATGCAATGCCTTGCCATGTCTTTCCTTTCCTTTTCATGCCTTGCCTTGCCATTCCATGCCTTTCCTTACCTTTCCATGCCATGCCTTGCTATGTCATTCCTTTCCATGCCATGCCATGTCTAGCATTACAAGTGTTAAGTTGTCAAACATGTGTAATAAGCATTGAGCAAAAACCTAGTTCCGAAGATCCTAGAACAAATGTTTTTTTGAGAAACAGAATGACAACAAAGGGGGCCCACTAGATGAAACCCGATGCCTTGAATCCAATGCAACTGATGGTTCATCCATATGATTCTCCATTTGAGTTTTATCGCAAGTTGCAGCTCGCCTCATCAAGTCATTCAGGGACATGTTAGAAATTTGGTCCAAGGGAATAAAATCCAAACCAAGTAGCATAGCGGATTTATGTAAGATCCTGCACATTTTTTTGGACAAGGACCATGTGACCACACTACTCACAATTTCTTGACACAATGTTCCTGAAAATCGACCTCTTGTTCAGAAATTGCATTATGTCTCATTGAGAAAAACCCTAGTTCTGAAGATCCTCCAAAAAATCTTTTTCAAGAAACATGATGATATTGGAGGGGCCCCACTAGCTGAATCTCGGTGCCACAAATCCAATGCAACCAATGGTTCATCCATCCAAGTCTCGGTTTGAGTTTTATCGCAAGTTTCAACTTGCCTCCTCAAGCCACTCAAGGACATGTTGGAAATTTGGTCAAGGGGCTTAAAATCCAAACCGAGTAGCATAATGGAGTTTTGTAAGCTCATGCACATCTTTTTTTCGAAGGCCCATGCAACAATGCTACCCACAATCCCTCAACTTAGTGTTCTTGAAAATCGACCTCTTGTTCATAAATTACACTATGCCTCATTAAGCAACACTCTAGTACCGATGATCCTGCAAAAAATGTTTTTATGGGAAACAAATTTATTGTGGAGGGACCCCACTAGATGAAACCTGGTTCTCTTGATCCAATGAAATCGATGGTTTTTCCATCCGAGTCTCGATTTTCGTTTTATCATGAGTTGCAACTCACCTCCTTAAGCCATTCAGAGACATGTTGGCAATTTTGTTTGGGGGAATAAAATCCAAGCCGAGTAGCATAAAAGAGTTTTGTAAGCTCTTGTATATCTGTTTGGCCAAGGTCCATGTGACCATGTTACCCAAAAACATTGGACATAGTGTTCTTGAAAATTGACCTCTTGTTTAGAAATTGCACTATGCCTCATTGAGCAAAACCCTAGTTCTAGAGATCCTCCATCAAACGCATTTTTGGGAAACAAAATGATAGTGGAGGAGCCCCACTAGATGAAACCTGATGTCTCGGATCCAATGCAACTGAAAAATTTTCAATCTGAGTCTTTGTTTGAGTTTTATTGCTAGCTGCAACTTTCCTCCTCAAGTCATTCAGGGACATGTTGGCAATTTGGTCCTGGGGCATAAAATTCAAAATGATCAACATAACATAGTTTCTAAGATCTCACATGTATGTTTTTCCAAGGCCCATGTGACCATTCTACCCACAAACACCAAGCACAGTTTTCTTGAAAATTGACCTCTTGTTCAAAAATTGCATTATGCCTCATTGAGAAAAACCCTAGTTCTAGAGATCCTCCATCAAACGCTTTTCCAAGAAATGAAATGATAGCAGAGGGTCCCAACTAGATTAAAATCGTGTCCATCTAATGTAACTGATGGTTCATCCATGTGAGTCTCAGTTAGAGTTTTTTAATAAATTTCATCTCGCATCCTCAATCCATTCAAGGACATCTTGGCAATTTGTTTCAGGGGCATAAAATCCAAACCGAGCAGCATAACGAAATTTTGTAAGCTCATGCACGTCTATTTGGCCAAGGCCCATATGACCATGCTACCCAAAATTACCTAGTATAGTGTTCTAGAAAATTAACCTCTTGTTCAGGAATTTCACTATGCCTCATTGAGAAAAACCCTAGTCCCATTGATCCTCCAACAAACACTTTTCCAAGCAACAGAATGATAGCATAGGTGCCCCACTAGATGAAACCCGATGACCCAGATCCAACACAACCAATGATTCATCCATATGAGTCTCATTTTGATTTTTATTGAGAGTTGCAACTAGCCTCCTCAATCCATTCAAGGACATGTTTTCAATATACTTAGACCTAAACCATAACCATGACATAGACCTAGACCTAGACCTAGACTATGACCTAGACCTAGAAATAGACCTATACCTAGACCAAGAACTAGACCTACACTATTACCATGACCTATACCATGAACTATACCATGAACTATACCATGACCTAGACCATGGAAAGATAAGGCATGACAAGGCAAGGCATGGAAGGCAATGTCTGGGTCTAGGTCTAGGTCTAGGTATTGTAATGCAAGGCAAGGCAATGCAAGGCAAGCCAAGGCAATACATGACAAGGCTAAGAAAATCTAGACATGGAAAGGAAAGGTAAGGTTTAGGTCTAGTTCTACATGCTATATCTTGTTATAAAAGTTATTGAGTTGAAAAATTAGTTTTTATTTCTTTTATTTTAAATAAGGCCTTGAACTTATGTTTTTGTTTTCATGCAATCCAAAAGAAATTATGGATAAATAGTATAATGAGACTACACCATAAGGATGGAACATAAACCTATTTAGTGACATCCCTCTCTATGTAAATCCTATTAATTATGATAATCCATGTTTCACAACTATGAACATACCTAAGATATATGAATAAAGAGAGTTTATGTTATGACAATAAAATTCTCATGCAAGTATTTTTATCTAAGATAGATGGGATAACAAGTTGTATAATTACATACTTAATGAATCCTTTGATTTCAATTTCTAGGTATTAAACTTGTTCATTTAGTACAAGCATTATTTTTTTAAGAAAAAAAAAGATATGATACATGAATGCCATTATTTTTTTATTAAATTAATTTGAAAACAAATTTATTAGAAGTTAATTGACTTTAGAAATAATTTAATTGTGTTTATGATTATAGAGATAAATTTCTTGTGGGTGACTCAACGGACAAGAAATTCTCTATAATGATGAAAATAACAATATTTTACAAACAATTCGTTTTATGAATATCGTAATGAAAATACATTTTATATGAATTGTGGTTAGCCAAGGAAAGGAAAGGCATGGCATGACAAGTAAAGGCATGGAATGGCATGGCATGGAAAAGCAAGGCATGACATGGCATGGCAAGACAAGGAAATGAAAGGCAAGGCAAGGCATGGCATGGCCTGGCAAGGAAAAACAAGGCATGGAAAGACATGGCATGGTATGTCAAGGCATGACATGGCATGGAAAGGCAAGGAATTCCATGGAATGGAATGAAAATACATGGAATGGCATGGAAAGGCATGCCATTGCATGACAATGCAAGGAAATACATGGCAAAGAAAGTCATGGCATGGAAAGGAAAGGAAATGCAAGGCATGTCATGGAAAGTCAAGGAAAGGAAAGGCATGACATGGAAAGGAAAAGCATGGTATGGCATGGCAAGGCAAGGCAAGGAATGGAAGGGAAGGGAAAGGCACGACATGGAAGGTAAAGGCATGGCATGGAAAGGCAAGGCATGGCATGGAAAGGTAAGATATGGAAAGGCATGGAATGGCATTGCAATGAATGGCATGGCTTGGCAAGGCATGGATTGGCAAGCCAATGCATGGCATGACAAGGAAAAGAAACGCAAGGCATGGAATGTAATGGCATGGAAAGGGAATGCAATGCATGGCATAGCATGGCATGGAAAGGAATGGCATGGAAAGGCAAGTCATGGCATGGAAAGGCATGGCATGGCATGGAAAGGAAAGGCATGGAATGGTATGGCATGGTATAGCAAGGAAAGGTATGGAATGGCATGGAAAGGAAATGCATGGCATGTAAATGCAAGGAAAGGCATGGAAAGGCATGGCATGGAAAGGAATGTCATGGCATGGCATGGCATTCCATGGCAAGGCAATCTAAGGCATCTCTTGGAAAGGCAAGAAGAGGCATGGGATGGAAAAGCAAGGCATGGTATGGAATAACATGGAATGGGAAGTGAAGGAAAGGCAAGGAATGGAATGAAAAGGAAAGGCATGGCATAGTGAGGCAAAAACACTTCATTAGATGGAAAGGAAATTTGTGATATAAAGTTAAGTCATATGTCCTTAGAAAAAAAAAAATTATTTCTAGGGATGATAAATGATCCTTTTTTTGTGATTATTGTTTCATTGCAATCCACATTTGGAGTTGAATTTTTCCTTGCATAATTTTACGGAAATATATATTTATTGTTGTATAGGTTAAAATGGGAAGCTACATGGAAATACATGCAAGGAGGGATTAGTCTATTTTATATCATAGTGGTGTTCAAGGGATTTGTAAATATGATGACCTATATTTTGGCTTTAGAAGGTTATAACTTCGATTTTTACATATCATAGTGATTAATTTCTTATTATTTGTTGGGTTTAGCGTTGTGGTGATCTCAGAGGATCTAGAAAACATTCCACTATGTCGTCATGTGGCCCAGTTATGGGCTACCATGTGGCAGCGGGAAAATGACCAATGAGAGCCTGTAACCAATTTTCCAAACTAAAAAATGGTTGGACAACAACCAACCCTTTTCTGCCAAATCTAGCGACATTCCACTATATCCAGACTCCCCGCCAAAACAAAGTCCACCAAACTTGGTGGTTACTTCCCCTATATTTGACATATCCTCCATATTTGGTAGTCGCCTGCCAAGTTAGCGCACACATGGTTTTAAGTTATAACAACGTGCCAAAAGAAAGGGAGTCTTACGGGTTTGAACCTAGGACCTCCCCAACCAACACCTTATTTTATCCATCCGCCAACCATTATTCCAATGGCCTTTGTTGGTTAATCCACCCAAGGTTTTATTTAAAAACACATTTTTTCTAATGCACAATATGGAGAAGAAGCATGCCCAGTCCATATGACACCGTACTGGGCACATATTTCGATGGATTTCAGTGAATTACTTGTACACTTGCACAAAGATCGAGGTAGAGGTGCAGAGAAGTCCTGAAGTTGACAGTGTCTAATGGGGATGATTTGATAGTTAAATTTATGATATTTGACGACGTGAATCCAATAGCAATGTCTGTTTCTGCAACATAGACTTCTATCAACAGGCTAAATTATGGAAGAGCCAATGTAAGTATGCTTTTTATTATGTTGTTTTGTCATTGAATGTTGTAGCTCAGTATGCTTGATACAGGTCTGAAGGAGCATGGAGAGTCTGCATCAAGGCAACAAGAGCAACTCATTCCTTCTATTTTTTTCCTTTCTTTGCTTCTTGCACATAAAAAATTCATCTACATGTGAAAGAGAATTTGTGGCATTTGGATGATAAGTGGCCAATGAAACCATCAGGAATCTCGTAGTTTCAGGATATGCGTATGGGCTTCATATATGCTTGGATATGAGTAGCAGATCTAAGGCATTCTATGGCTCCCCGATGATGGTGGTCATTTCTTATTCTTCCTATTTTTCTATATTGAGTATGTGGGAATGATGTCCATGTCAGCATCATGGATGCCTCATGAGCATGAGAACTTGTAAATCTTGTAAACATTCCTGATCACATTAGGATCTATTTTTTCCATCACCGAAAAGGGACTTTGGCCTTACAACTTGTAAAGGAGAGGCATCATTACAGAGAGGATAATAATGTGGTCAAACTTTGGAGCAAGACCCAGAGACATAGGCCACATCAGGTGAACTCTATTATCAAGGGAAGTGTCATATATTTTATGTGTTATGTTCTTATATTACCTTTCATGAATTTATGCACATAGATCATTAAATGCAAGCATGACATATAAAACATAAGGAAGCTAAAAGAGGCTTTAATTAAATTTGGATTCAAGTCTATAAAGACTTCAACTATGCCTTTAATTGAAATCCTCTCAAGTAAAACGATCTATAACTGACCCTTTGGAGGAGTGACATGATCAAACAATTATTGGAAACTAATCACCCCCGGGTTCAGATCAAGTGGTATCAAAGAAGGCTTGATATCAATTGCAGGTGTTGAAGTTGAGAATGGCGATATCGCCAAAACAGTTGTGGTTCGATGAGCTTCAATAGCTCAACCAAATCCTTCAAGTAGAGAATTTTGGATTGAAGACATTGTTGCATGTTACATAGGAGGATAACCAAAGGTTGCAATAGTAGCTACAATCAATTAAGGTGCATACAAGGGAAGGATCTACGAATGAGACAGTGATAATACCATTTTGTGACCATGGAAACTTCACCAGTTATGGGTTCGAGCATGATAGTGAAACTGCATGCACATTTTTTCAAGCAAGTGCATATGACATCCACGAATCCAAAAACCAAGGAAGAATCCTTGAAGCATAATCCACTGATCCTTCTCACCAAGAACAACTAGACACATCTCTAGAAGCAGACCAAGAGTCCTAGCTTGGGATGGAGGTAAATAAAACATGTTTAGTTCCTTTCTTGGTTAATGTTGATGACTCTTTTAAATTCCTTGGACAACATACTTCATGCATTGGCTTAAAGTTGATGGTAAAAATGGGATACGAAGGAGGAGGCCTTAGAGCCAATGGCCAAGGTATTGTGGATCCCATCGAGGTAGTGGTTTGGATTCGATATGCTAGGATAGGTTATGTTCCAAATTTTGTTGGAGAAATCTCCAGAACCATTCGAGAAGAATACCCCGGGACAATCACTAAGATTCCAGAAGTCAACAGTTCATTAGGAGATGAAATTGATTCATTGCAGGATGAGAGAACAACTTCTCATGATCAAGGATTCAAGACATCTCCAGGGAGAGATGAGCATCACAATGAACGAGCTGAGGCCAACTCTTCTTGCCAGTCTGACTCCAGAGACAACTCACCAAGATATCAGAAATATTGAAACTCTAAAATTCCATTTGATTATAAGCATGTTAATAATATACAATAGAGCTCATGGAATCAAAGAGCATGCAATGTTTGTGGATTGAATAACCACGCAGTTTCCTAGTGTTGGAAGATAAAATCCTTGTACATGAATGTTATGACAACCAGGAAAAAGACGAGGATAGAAGATCGCTCTCCAAACATAGAAAGCAGCATGGGAAATACACCTTTGAAGGAGAAAGGCTACTGCAGCCATTGTAGCAGAGATGGACATCATGAGGCCACTTGTTGGGCCTTGCATCCAGATATACATCCAAAGAGGAACAAGAAGACCAGGTAGACACCTTCAAGGGAGACAACCAATCAGGCAGTGTTGCAAGGAAATCCGCCACCAGGAGGAAACCAACTACCAGAGAAAGGACAACTCGGTAAAGAGGACCTTTTCGACGTAATGACTGAACGAATGGGGAAAATCCTTCAGTTATTTGATAGTGGCCATATTTTTAAATTACATGTTTCGATTCAGACCCCATAGAAGGGCATTGTGTAAAGGTGATAATTGTTTGATATCACTTCTTTTCTTGCACATGTTGATATTTTTAGGCCTTGTGAGGTAGTTTGGGTGTGAGTTTTCTTTTATAAGTCCAATGGACATGAAACTTATAATGTAAATACTTTTGGGGACAAAAATTCCTTTCAGTTGGGAGGCGTGATCTAGGAGGATCTAAAGAACATCACAGAAGTTTCAAAAGTGTCCCAGGAGGCTCAAAAAGGCCTTGACAAATGAAAGAGGGAAAAAAAATCAAATTCCTCAAAACTCAAAAAAAATTGGCATCATCGTGAAGAGCGCGTCGCAAGAATTCGAACAGTGTAAAAGGTATGTCAAATGGAGTTACAGATCGAAAAATATTCATAGTCAAAGTTTTGGTCAACCCAGCCCAGTCAATAGGGATGAGTCAACATCTATACTGCTGATGTCAACATCCTTATGGATGACGTCAGTGTCTGTACAACATATGTTGTATAGTCATAGAGTGACATGTGTCATGATGTCATCATGATGATGTGGCAACACTAGAGGCTGCCACATGTCACTCATTTTTGGCATTTTCAGGTCGACGTGTGGACCAATGAGAAAGTGCCACATGGCAATCCATATAGCCATGTGGCATCTGTACAACCACATGACAGGTGACATAGCATATGTATAGAATGTGGCAGGTGATGTGGTAGGCACCATGGTAGTGATGTCAACATGCTGACGTGGCCCAATGATAGTGTGCCATGTGGTATGTTGATTTGGCACTTTGGGTTTTCCAAATGGGCCAATAAAAATGTGACATGTGGCACCCCCAGGTAACGCCACATGGAACCATATAGGAGCCACCAGGTGGTCCTCTCATAGAATAACACATGGACCATTATCTGGATGACATGTGGCAAGGACATGTGTGCAGATAATTGTACCAAGTTTAGCAAATGGTTGATCGCTACATGGCCTAGTCATGGGTTGCCACATGGCAGCGAGAAAATTCCCAATGAGGGCATGTTGGTCACATTCTTATATTATCTCCTTTTTTAGTGTATTGTCCAAGGGTTCATGTCTGTTCAAGTTTCCAACAAAGCCTCTAAAACTATCCACCCTCCTAGTAAACCAGAAGGAAACACAACGCACAAAGCGCACTGCGTCGTCTCACCCAAGATAGTCTTAATGGGTGGCTGCAATACTCATGTGTTTACAACCTAGCATTGAGTGAGAGGTATGATAACTGTGGATTAAGAGTGATACTGTAATTTATTAATGTAGAATATTGTCATCATGATATATGCAACAATATACTAACTCATTCATTCATCATATCAATATTCATTTAAAGACAATAAAGACACACATTCATTTAATCACATAACAAAGATGTTACCATGGTTCATCCCCTCCTGGGCTACGTCCACAAAGATTTAGCTCTTGGCTCTTTTATTATCATCGTTCTATCATTCCAATGTCTCATTCTTTACAATTCCCTTTAGCATGGTTGATATCTATTATGAGGCAGACTAGACCATACCAGGCTCCTCAACCTGCGATCTAACCCTCAATATCTACCCTCTTCCCTCCTTTTTATCTCAACAACTTACAAAAATAGGTCATACAACAAAATATTACATATAGACTCATTACTACCCTTCTCTCTATAATAACGACTAGTCTTCCCAACAATCTGCCCCCTTCTAATACCTAAGTATCTATATTTATACGTTTAAGGCTCTTCATCCTTTACAATACATTACAAAAACCCTAACCCTAACGTTGTTCGGTCTTCCCTGCATGTGCGCGTGTTCTTCTTCCTTCCAGCTGTCACTTTCCTCGTGCATGCTTTCTTTCCCAAGATCTCCTTTATTTCCACTTTGGTCTTCTTCCAATAGGCCCCCAACACTGACATGTGGCTTGTCCCGATCCACCTAACAAAAATCTTCGATCTCCCTAGTGACCACCTGGAATTTTTCCTTGAGCTATGTTTCCTACCTTTGCGCTTGCATAGTCTTCTCCTTGAGTGTGTCCACTATCTAGACTACAATTTCATCGCTGATCAATTCCTCACACTCTGCCTAGGTTTATGCTATATGTGTCTTTGTTTCCTCTGCTTGTTCCAGAACTTCTTCTACCCACTCTTGAAATGGTTCCATTTGACACTCTTTCTTTTGTGTTTGCGCAATGGTGAGTTCTTCTTGCAGCTTCTTCATGTCCTTCACCCCTTTGACGTTCTTCATGATGGACATTGTCTTATGCCTCTGCTTGAGGTCCTGGATAGCTACCCTTATCCTTTCTTCTTCCTTCTCCCACTTATGGACTTTATAATCCTCCTCTAGCTTTCTCCAAAGTTGTGCTGCATTCTCAAATAAGTCAGTTGTTGTGCTAACCTGTCGATCTATCTCCTGCAACTTCTCTACTTCTTTGTTCTTCCTTTACTCCTTTACTGTTGGTGAAGTAGTGGGTGTAGAAGCTCATAGAGATTCCTGATCTCCCTTTGATATTGATCGATTGCCTACACAATTTGATCAATATTTTCTTTTGTTGTAAGTTCATCCATTTGTGTGGTCTTTGGAATCTTCTCATAAGTTCCTATGACTTTCTGCTCCAATCCATTCCTGCATTTCCTTTCTTCTTGGGTTTCAAACTTATCCAGCTCGCATATTATTTCCAATGCGTCCCACTTCTCTGTTTCCTGTTGTAACTTGGCTAAGTCTGTGCGTGCCTGAGACTGTACCTCTTGGGTAACGCTCACCTGCAATTTGTGTAGAGTCTTGGATGGTATCCGTGACAATCCCAATTTTATTTGGATTAAGTCCTTTAGGGGTGTCTGCCCCATGATCTTGTCCATGCATAGAATACTGGGTGTGATGTGGAATGTTGTTCTCGGCTACAGTATTGTATGAACTGTATACCTCTCTCCTTCTTCCAGTATTTCTTATATCTGTGATGTTGATGGTCCTGTTACCATGTTGCTTCCTATTGTCTGCGCTTCCCCGATCTTCTTGAGGAACTATCGCATGTCTTTCAACTCCTTCTGAACCCTATCCTTTTGGTGCACAACATTGTCAAAATCCTCAGCTATACAATCCTGAACCATTCGGGCTACCATCTCAGAATAATCCTCTGTGATTGTGTATTCCAGAGGTGTTCTTTGCCCCTTCATTTTCTTGTGTGCACCTCCCATCTCATTCCATGATCTCTTATTAAGGCCTGGTTCTTAGGGATTGGGACTTGGTGTGGTTACTTCCATGACCTCAGTCTGTTTCAGTTTTTCTTTGACCGACTGTGTATTATCCTTCTTCCCCTTCTGGGTCCCTGTCTTCATTGTGCCTTTGTTTTTTTTCTTTGTTTGGCTTGTCCTTCATTTCTTGGGCACTAGGACTTATTGAGGCTGTGTTTCTCCATGCACTGCCTCTTCTTCTGTTGTCCTTCCCAACAAGTCTTGTGTGAGGAATAGAATCATCCACTCATCTTCCCACTCTTTGATCACCATGTCAATGTCACTCTCTATGATACAATGGCGCATTTGTAGCCACTGCTTGTTGGGGTCCTTCCATGCCTATATTCACATCACATGCCATGTGGCCTTGAAGTTGTCGATGTCCCGATACTATGCGACAATCTGTGGTGTGATCCTCCACATGTTGGAGATGGCTTCCTGCAGGTCGCGAAGGTATCCTTCGGAAATGGATGCGTTCATTTTCTTGTGCTTGGAATTTGACATGACACCAAGTGATAAATACCTCACTCCATAATTCAGTTTGGGTCTAGTGTCGAAGAATGTGTAACTTTGTTCCTTCCATCCTACAATAGCTATCAACATGATTAGCCATGAGTAGTGAAATTATTTTCCTAGATCTTGCGCATCCTTACAGTCATATAGGAATAAGTTCAAGAGATATGATTCCCAACTCACTGTGGTGCCCTCGGTGCACTGAGTTGCAACTGCGATGACCCTAGCCAAAAATTCCTCCCTGCGACACTTTCTCAGCAGTTTGCAGGCCTAGATTTTTGCGGCCATTTGTGTTTCGGCATCATATATTCTCTTGATTATGATTCCTCATGTCAATACTATATTTCTTCTTCATTTCCTCCGCAAGTGTTTTCTCCTTTGACTTATCGTCGAGGAATTGCACAAAATCCATGCCCCGGGATGGAAATCCTATGATGTGAGCAATAATCTCTACGTTTATCGAGACAGAATTGTCCATCCAAATGTCCCCACCATGTGTGACTGCTGACAATTTTTTAACGCAACCGCTTTCATACTGACCTCTTCCAAAGTGTGGTATATCTAATAGACGTAAAATCCATGTTTTATCCAACCCTGTTTCCCATTGGAGTGGTTGATCAATTGGTTCCCCAATCGCCTTTACACCCATAGTCTCTAAGTATACCTTCTTTGCAAATTATGGATACTTTTCTATGTCTGCTACATCGTGGTCCGAGTATTTTAGCTTTTCAATCTTCCCTAGCAAGCCTGATTCCAATGATACCCCATATGGTATACATGGTAGAATGAGGACTGCGATGGGTTTCTTGCAAGGTGATCTAGGTACCTATTTCTTGTATTTCTTCGGTGGTGGTTGGCTCGAGGTGACAACGCCAACTGTTTGTACTTCAAAGTACCATTCTGGCCAACTCGTGACATATTCTACTATTCCCTCTGGTGGGTGCTCTGACATGGTGGTTTGAGACTCGTCTGGCTCGACTGGTGCTTCTTGATTCATCGTCGTTCCATTGACTCTCAGAGTTTCTTCTGTGTTCTCTAGTTGTGCCTCCTTCAGGGTTTTTGCATCCTCGTTTTGTTTCTCTGATGCCTCTATCAATGTATCTACATTCATTCCCTCCATTGTTGGATGTTATGTTTCTTACACTACATGTGTAGGGTTCGCCAGTGTTGTGTCTGGGGATGGGATTTTGTAAACATTGACGATCTTTGGAGGTTGTTATTCGCCTTCTTCCAATCGTACCCGTGACCTGGTTCTAACCCAGGGTTTTCTAGCACTCTGGCTTTCTTTTGCTTGCTTTGGTGGTGCTAGAGTAGTGACTATCGATTGATCACTAGGCTTCGTAGCTTCTGCAACCTTTGTGAAGTTTTATCTGTGCTCTGTATGTGCTCTCGCTCTATGTTTCTTGTCTAGTGTCGTAATAGATTGTTTTCTCTCGCGTCTGTGATTATTATGGGCATCGTATGAAACTTGTTGAAGATGTTGCCTTTATGGTGGATTCAATGAACCTCTGATCCCTTCATACTTTCCATTAATCTCCCTCGCCATCTCCAGTTGGTGCAATTAATGCAGCGTCCCGTCGATCCTTTCTGGCATTCAATTCCGCATAACTTTGTCGTTTCGTACTGCTTTTGCCATCCTTCTATTTCTCTTTTGTTTCCCTTTTGACCTGGCCATTATCCTTATCCTTGCCAAGTTTTTATTCCTAAGTGTGTGTGCTCCTTCTTCTGTCAGTGCACTTTGCCTCTGTTGGTACTGTTTAAAATTATGTTGTTTCTTTTTCTTTTTTTTTCTCACTGCGCGGTGGGTGGTTGATTGTCTTTATACAACTTCAGTCGGCTCCCATTGATCATCCCTCTGAGTTCTGTTACTGATAAGTCTTTCAAATGTACTTCTCCTCCATTTGTGAAATTTTTTACTTCATACGATCCTAACGAGTGCATTCTTAGCTTTCCTAGGTGCTGAAACGATTTGTTGTCATACATCAACACTAGATCTCCTTCCTTGAAGGTTTTCTTCTTAATGTGTCTATCATGCCAATATTTGTCTCTTTCTTTCTGAACTTGTTGGTGGAATCCTGCTAAGATATGGTATTCTTCCATGGTTATCAATTGGTTTAGTCTCTTCTGTACTATGCCTCGTTCCATCATGTGTGTAATTGTTGCTACGGGCAAACTGGGTATCATAAATTCTAATGGCACCACTACTACATCCAGAAAGTCTATCAAAGTCTATCACCCATTTATCAAATGCCTGCAATGTTACTTATGGTCATAGTGGAATATCATCTCTTCTATTGGGTTTACCTACCCTTTGACAGACATCGTATCTCTGGCAATACCCCTTCAAGTCTTTATGAATGGTTGGCCACCACAATCATGCGTGCAATACCTTCTGCATGGTATCTTTTCCTGCGTAATGTGTCCTATGATCAATTAATAGTCTGCAATAGGAACTACCAGGTTTTTCTTCTACGCGATGTTATATTCTTGTGGCACAGTACCTGTGCTCAAGTACTGAATGATATCTACAAAGTATTCATCAACAATTTGGACTGAAAATAATTGTGCGTCTGGGAAATTGTCCTCTAAGTTCGTAGTTTCTTCCCCATTTGTGACCCTTGACAGGTGGCCAGGTCCTACATTCAATTTTCATGGCTTGAATATTACTTCAAAGTCAAATTCTTGAAACAATAGTAACCATTAGTAGATTCTCCCCCCCAACACTGGCTTGTTGACTAGGTATTTCAAGGCTGAGTGATTTGTGAACATCTTAAAGTGTTTTCCCAATAAGTAGTGTCTGAACTTCTGTAGTGCGTAGACCATAGCTAGGCCTTCTCTCTATNAGCTTGGGATGGAGGTAAATAAAACATGTTTAGTTCCTTTCTTGGTTAATGTTGATGACTCTTTTAAATTCCTTGGACAACATACTTCATGCATTGGCTTAAAGTTGATGGTAAAAATGGGATACGAAGGAGGAGGCCTTAGAGCCAATGGCCAAGGTATTGTGGATCCCATCGAGGTAGTGGTTTGGATTCGATATGCTAGGATAGGTTATGTTCCAAATTTTGTTGGAGAAATCTCCAGAACCATTCGAGAAGAATACCCCGGGACAATCACTAAGATTCCAGAAGTCAACAGTTCATTAGGAGATGAAATTGATTCATTGCAGGATGAGAGAACAACTTCTCATGATCAAGGATTCAAGACATCTCCAGGGAGAGATGAGCATCACAATGAACGAGCTGAGGCCAACTCTTCTTGCCAGTCTGACTCCAGAGACAACTCACCAAGATATCAGAAATATTGAAACTCTAAAATTCCATTTGATTATAAGCATGTTAATAATATACAATAGAGCTCATGGAATCAAAGAGCATGCAATGTTTGTGGATTGAATAACCACGCAGTTTCCTAGTGTTGGAAGATAAAATCCTTGTACATGAATGTTATGACAACCAGGAAAAAGACGAGGATAGAAGATCGCTCTCCAAACATAGAAAGCAGCATGGGAAATACACCTTTGAAGGAGAAAGGCTACTGCAGCCATTGTAGCAGAGATGGACATCATGAGGCCACTTGTTGGGCCTTGCATCCAGATATACATCCAAAGAGGAACAAGAAGACCAGGTAGACACCTTCAAGGGAGACAACCAATCAGGCAGTGTTGCAAGGAAATCCGCCACCAGGAGGAAACCAACTACCAGAGAAAGGACAACTCGGTAAAGAGGACCTTTTCGACGTAATGACTGAACGAATGGGGAAAATCCTTCAGTTATTTGATAGTGGCCATATTTTTAAATTACATGTTTCGATTCAGACCCCATAGAAGGGCATTGTGTAAAGGTGATAATTGTTTGATATCACTTCTTTTCTTGCACATGTTGATATTTTTAGGCCTTGTGAGGTAGTTTGGGTGTGAGTTTTCTTTTATAAGTCCAATGGACATGAAACTTATAATGTAAATACTTTTGGGGACAAAAATTCCTTTCAGTTGGGAGGCGTGATCTAGGAGGATCTAAAGAACATCACAGAAGTTTCAAAAGTGTCCCAGGAGGCTCAAAAAGGCCTTGACAAATGAAAGAGGGAAAAAAAATCAAATTCCTCAAAACTCAAAAAAAATTGGCATCATCGTGAAGAGCGCGTCGCAAGAATTCGAACAGTGTAAAAGGTATGTCAAATGGAGTTACAGATCGAAAAATATTCATAGTCAAAGTTTTGGTCAACCCAGCCCAGTCAATAGGGATGAGTCAACATCTATACTGCTGATGTCAACATCCTTATGGATGACGTCAGTGTCTGTACAACATATGTTGTATAGTCATAGAGTGACATGTGTCATGATGTCATCATGATGATGTGGCAACACTAGAGGCTGCCACATGTCACTCATTTTTGGCATTTTCAGGTCGACGTGTGGACCAATGAGAAAGTGCCACATGGCAGTCCATATAGCCATGTGGTATATGTACAACCACATGGCAGGTGACATAGCATATGTATAGAATGTGGCAGGTGATGTGGTAGGCACCATGGTAGTGATGTCAACATGCTGATGTGGCCCAATGACAGTGTGCCATGTGGTATGTTGATTTGGCACTTTGGGTTTGCCAAATGGGCCAATAAAAATGTGACACATGGCACCCCCAGGTAATGCCACATGGAACCATATAGGAGCCACCAGGTGGTCCTCTCGTAGAATAACACATGGACCATTATCTGGATGACATGTGGAAAGGACATGTGTGCAGGTAACTGTACCAAGTTTAGCAAATGGTTGATCGCTACGTGGCCTATTCATGGGTTTCCACATGGCAGCGGGAAAATTCCCAATGAGGGCATGTTGGTCACATTCTTATATTATCTCCTTTTTTAGTGTATTGACCAAGGGTTCATGTCTATTTAGGTTTCTAACAAAGCCTCTAAAACTATCGGCCCTCCTAGTAAACTAGAAGGAAACACAACACACAGAGTGCATTGCGTCATCTCACCCGAGATAGTCTTAATGGGTGGATGCAATACTCATGTGTTTACAACCTAGCATTGAGTGAGAGGTCTGATAACTGTGGATTAAGAGTGATACTATAATTTATTAACGTAGAATATTGTAATCATGATATATGCAAAAATATACTAACCCATTCATTCATCATATCAATATTCACTTAAAGACAATAAAGACACACATTCATTTAATCACATAAAAAAGATGTTACCGTGTTTCATCCCCTCCTGGGATACGTCCACAAAGATTTGGCTCTTGACTCTTTTATTATCATCATTCTATCATTCCAATGTTGCATTCTTTACAATTCCCTTCAGCATGGTCGATATCTATTATGAGGTGGACTAGATCGCACCAGGCTTCTCAGCCTGCGATCTAACCCTCAATATCTACCCTCTTCCCTCCTTTTTATCTCAACAACTTACAAAAATAGGTCATACAAAAAAATATTACATATAGAATCATTACTACCCTTCTCTCTATAATAACGACTAGTCTTCCCAACAATCTTCCCCCTTCTAATACCTAAGTATCTATATTTATACGTTTAAGGCTCTTCATCCTTTACAATACATTACAAAAACCCTAACCCTAACGTTGTTCGGTCTTCCCTGCATGCGTGCATTTTCTTCTTCCTTCCAGCTGTCACTTTCCTCGTGCATGCTTTCTTTCCCAAGATCTCATTTATTTCCACTTTGGTCTTCTTCCAATAGGCCCCCGACACTGACATGTGGCTTGTCCCGATCCACCTAACAAAAATCTTCGATCTCCCTGGTGACCGCCTGGAATTTTTCCTTGAGCTATGTTTCCTACCTTTGTGCTTGCATAGTCTTCTCCTTGAGTGTGTCCACTATCTGGACTACAATTTCATCGCTGATCAATTCCTCACACTCTGCCTAGGTCTTTGCTATATGTGTCTTTGTTTCCTCTGCCTGTTCCAGGACTTCTGCTACCCACTCTTGAAACAATTCCATTTGACACTCTTTCTTTTGTGTTTGCGCAATGGTGAGTTCTTCTTGCAGCTTCTTAATGTCCTGCACCCCTTTGACGTGCTTCATGATGGACATTGTCTTATTCCTCTGCTTGAGGTCCTGGATATCTACCCGTATCCTTTCTTCTTCCTTCTCCCACTTATGGACTTTCTAATCCTCCTCTAAGTTGCTCCAAAGTTGTGCTACATTCTCAAATAAGTCAATTGTTGTGCTAACCTATCGCTCTATCTCCTACAGCTTCTCTACTTCTTTGTTCTTCCTTTACTTCTTTATTGTTGGTGAAGTAGTGGGTGTAGCAACTCATAGATATTCCCCATCTCCTTTTGATATTGATCGATTGCCTACGCAATTTGATCAATATTTTCTTTTGTTGTAAGTTCATCCATTTGTGTGGTCTTTGGAATCTTCTCGTAAGTTCCTATGACTTTCTGCTCCAATCCATTCCTGCACTTCCTTTCTTCTTGGGTTTCAAACTTAGCCAGCTCGCATATTATTTCCAATGTGTCCCACTTCTCTGTTTCCTGTTGTAACTTGGCTAAGTCTGTGCACGCCTGAGACTGTACCTCTTGGGTAACGCTCACCTACAATTTTTGTAGAGTCTTGGATGGTATTTTTTTAGGATTAATCTGTAAGTGCGGACACAAACCGATATCCCTAGATCCACCTGGATCTAGAACAAAGCGGGACAGAATAATACTCTTTCCCTAGATTTAGACTAATGAATGGACTAGGAGGCAAGAATCATGAACATACCTTGTGATCGCTTCCTTGGGTCTTTGTTGTCCAGCTTTGCTCCAATGCTCTTGTACCGTCAAGACCACAATAGTACAAACCAATCGAAGTGAAGACAACTCAATATATTCAATAGCTAATCTATACATATGATCAAGGAGTTATGTAATAAAGT
>JZKD02S0064638.1:312329-332464 GCA_000966675.3 Picea glauca
CAAATAGATGTGCATGAGCTTACAAAATTTCATTATGCTGCTCGGTTTGGATTTTATGCCCCTGAAACAAATTGCCAAGATCTCCTTGAATGGGTTGAGGATGCGAGATGCAATTTATTATAAAATTCTAACCGAGACTCACATGGATGAAACATCAGTTACATTAGATGGGCACGAGTTTAATCTATTCGGGACCCTCTGCTATCATTTCATTTCTTGGAAAAGTGTTTGATGGAGGATCTCTAGAACTAGGGTTTTTCTCAATGAGGCATAGTGCAATTTTTGAACAAGAGGTCGATTTTCAAGAAAACTGTGCTTGGTGTTTGTGGGTAGCATGGTCACATGGGCCTTGGAAAAACATACATGTGAGAGCTTAGAAACTATGTTATGTTGATCATTTTGAATTTTATTCCCCGAGACCAAATTGCCAACATGTCCCTGAATGACTTGAGGAGGAAAGTTGCAGCTAGCAATAAAAATCAAACAGAGAGTCAGATTGAAAAATTTTCGGTTGCATTGGATCCGAGACATCATGTTTCATCTAGTGGGGCCCCTCGACTATCATTTTGTTTCCCAAAAAAGTGTTTGATGGAGGATCTCTAGAACTAGGGTTTTGCTCAATGAGGCATAGTGCAATTTCTAAACAAGAGGTCAATTTTCAAGAACACTGTGTCCAATGTTTTTGGGTAACATGGTCACATGGGCCTTGGCCAAACAGATATACAGGAGCTTACAAAACTCTGTTATGCTACTCGGTTTGGATTTTATTCCCCCAAACCAAATTGCCAACATGTCTCTGAATGGCTTAAGGAGGTGAGTTGCAACTCATGATAAAACAAAAATCGAGACTCGGATGGAAAAACTATCAATTTCATTGGATCAAGAAAACCATGTTTCATCTAGTGGGGTCCCTCCACAATCATTTTGTTTCCCATAAAAACATTTTTTGCAGGATCATCGGTACTAGGGTGTTTCTTAATGAGGCATAGTGTAATTTATGAACAAGAGGTTGATTTTCAAGAACACTAAGTCGAGGGATTGTGGGTAGCATGGTTGCATGGGCCTTGGAAAAAAAGACGTGCATGAGCTTACAAAACTCCGTTATGCTGCTCGGTTTGGATTTTAAGCCCCTTGACCAAATTTCCAACATGTCCTTGAGTGGCTTGAGGAGGCAAGTTGAAACTCGCGATAAAACTCAAACCGAGACTCGGATGGATGAACCATTGGTTGCATTGGATTTGTGGCACTGAGATTCATCTAGTGGGGCCCCTCCACTATCATCATGTTTCCTGAAAAAAAAAATTTGGAGGATCTTCAGAACTAGGGTTTTTCTCAATGAGACATAATGCAATTTCTGAACAAGAGGTCGATTTTCAGGAACATTGTGTCAAGAAATTGTGAGTAGTGTGGTCACATGGTCCTTGTCCAAAAAAATGTGCAGGATTTTACATAAGTCTTCTATGCTACTTGGTTTGGATTTTATTTCCTCGGACCAAATTTCTAACATGTCCCTGAATGACTTGATGAGGCGAGCTGCAACTTGCGATAAAACTCAAATGGAGAATCATATGGATGAACCATCAGTTGAATTGGATTCAAGGCATCGGGTTTCATCTAGTGGGCCCCCTTCGTTGTCATTATGTTTCTCAAAAAAATATTTGTTCTAGGATCTTTAGAACTAGGTTTTTGCTCAATGCTTATTACACATGCTTGACAATTTAACACCTTGTAATGCTATACATGGCATGGCATGGAAAGGAATGACATAGAAAGGCATGGAATGGAAAGGTAAGGAAAGGCATCGAATGAAAAGGCAAGGCATGAAAAGGAAAGGAAAGGCATGGCAAGGCATTGCATAGCAAGGCAAGGCGTGGAAAGGTGAGGAATGGCATGGAAAGTCAAGGAAATGAAAAGCATGGCATGGTAAGTCAAGGTAATGAAATGCATGACATGGAATGAGAAGGAAAGGTAATGCAAGGCATAGAAATCCAAGGCATGACATGGAAAGGAAATAAAATTCAAGGCAAGTCAATGCAATGCAAGGAATGGCACGACACAGAATGGCAAGGAAAAACATGGCATGCCATGGAAA
Source organism: Picea glauca (assembly GCA_000966675.3). NCBI lineage: Eukaryota > Viridiplantae > Streptophyta > Pinopsida > Pinales > Pinaceae > Picea > Picea glauca. The sequence goes on from JZKD02S0064638.1 coordinate 314,422, forward strand.
GGAAAGTTAAAGCATGTCATGGCATGGAAATTCAAGGCATGACATGGCATGGAAAGGCAAGGAAATTCAATAAAAGGAATGGCATGGAAATTCAAGGCATGGCGTGGCATGGCAAGGCATGAAATGTCATGGCAAGGCAAGAAAATACAAGGAAAGGCATGGAATGGAAATGCAAGGAATGGAATGACATGGAAAGGAAAGGAAAGGCATGAAATGATAACGCAAGGCATGACATGGCATGGTAAGGTGAGGAATGGAATGGTATGGAAAGGAAAGGCATGGTATGGCATGGCATGGAATGGAAATTCAAGGAAAGTCATGGCATGGAAAGAAAAACATGGTAAGGAAATCCATGGCATGACATGGAACGACAAGGCAAGGAAAGGAAATGCAACACAAGGAAAAGAAAGGAAAGACAAGGAAAGGTAAGGCAAGGCTAGGAAAGAAAGGAAAGGAAAAGAAAGGGAAGGATAAATATAGTTCCTTGACAACATAAAAGAACCGAAAAATACAAGAATACCATAACAACCATAAAATGAAGCCAAAATTTAAATCATTCATAAATATGAAATATTTTTTCAATTATTATTTTTACATACCTAAGGTAATTCAATTAGACCATAATGATCACTTCTAATATTAATGGTGTCCATTAACCTCTCATTCTCAAAGTAAGGCAAAAAGTATTATACCTTTAATGAGTTCTTACATGGAATTGCTTATAGTTGGAGGTTTGTACCAACAACCAAGTTCGTAAAGTGGTATACAACTTCACCTGGTCTATAATATTGAAATACATAACCACCTTTATTCCATGTTCTTCCATCATATGTTAGATATGCCCCTTTAAAAACCATCAACCCAATTAGAAATTCAATTCCTTTGGAGTCTGTCACTAATTGCAAGAGGGTTTTCTTTCCCTCTAAGCAACGTGCCATCCAATAACCAATTCCCCATTCGTTACCTCTTGGGGAAACCATTTCTTATATGTGATCTGGATTTATGAGAGGAACAAAATGAATATCAGACTAAATACAATAACATAGAGATAACAACAGATATCCATTGAACAATAACTTCTATTGAATAAATGAAATAGGATGAAACTGTAAAACTACAGAACTGAAACAACTTGCTCGAATGGTGGTAGCTATCTCTAAGAAACGATGTGGATACTGTTAGAACCACGATTTTCATGGCTAAGGTTAGAAGTTTGTCAACAATTTTGAAAAGTCATGCATGTTATCACCCATATTGTTTTTATGCCTGGCATCATCTAACATCTCCAAGGGTCAGTTTCAAAAGGAAAGTTTTCATTTATTATTTCCATTTCCATTTGCAATTGTGTGCTGCAAAATTTTCTACGCACTCTGCAGAGCGCTTTACTGCACAAAGGATTTCGTCATGCAGTGAATGTTGTCGCACAAAGGATTCTTTCATGCAGTGGATTCTGTCATGCAATGGATTCTATCCTGCAGAGGATGTCATCGCGCAGTGGATTTTCCTGTGCACATGCTACAGGTCGCACTGCGCAAATTATTGGTTTAGTGGTCAACTTTAAGATCAATTTATGACCAATTGGAGAGGAATTTGGAAAATCCCCAAGAGGTTTTTGTCTAGGAAAAACCAGATGATACAAACCTCTCTCATATTTGTAAAATGTGTCACGGATTGGGAGATTAGACGGAAGCTTTGAGCCCTATTTTTCAGTTTTCATGATTTCTTATCCGAGCCATGTTTTTGCGACACGTATTCCGGCCATATGGAGATTAATTTCAAGAAACAAAGAGAGGTTTTTATTTATAATGATCTTAAATACAAAAAAATCTCTCAGTTTATAAAACTAGATTTTTATCAGTGAGATACGATGTCATCTTTAATGCCTATTTTACCAGTTTGTTGCGCATCCTGCTGTGTTTTTGCTGTTGGTTACTCTTGCGTAGCAGAATTGTGATCAATAACTGTAAAGAATATTTCAGTTACGATTATGATTTGGCAAAGTCGAGTTTTCTATTTTTAGTGAATCTGCTGAAGTTATTGTTCTCTTTCAAAGAAAACAGATCTATGATTCTAGGAGGGAATAGTTCGACCCTAGCAACCAAGGGTGACATTATTTTTCTATATATGGGGATCATTTTCATGTAAACAGAGTTGGTTGGCAAATTGAGTAAACCACTACTATTGTATGTAATCTAAGTTTTTCACCAAAATTTAATGCAAAGGTCATGTGATTTGATGAAAAGATTCTAGTTGTGATAGTCAGATGAATTGTGTCTCTTTCTTTGCATATGTGTTTCCTGTTACATTTTATTTCATATCTTATATTGTCTATTTTGGAACTAATTTTCGAACCTATGGATTCACTGTAAAGCACCCCTTGTTCGCGCCACTTAGACAAAATGTTTTCCTCTCAAGCTAACTCTGAATTCATCCACAACAACGCTCTTGAGTTACTTCTTGTGTTTTTCTCTTGCCACACTTTACGGTTTACACTGAGGGCTATTGCTCACCTAACCTTCTCCTCTCGAATCCAGTCACTGAGTCATTTGTTCCATCTCTTCCTCAGATCGACCCCATATCCCAATTTTTACTTTTCTACGCCAATATAACCAGAAACCATTTTACCATAGTGTCAAATCTAGCCATTGTTTTCAAAGTCATATCCTGCCTGGAGAATGCACCATTTCTAAGAGAACCTTCTCCAGATCCGAAAGGCTAGTTTCGGGTCTCAAAGTTGGTTGAAAAAGTTACCTTTTGTCGTCTTTTTATCATCCAAATAGATTTACGGAGTGCTAACATTTTGGCGTCATTGTCGGGGATGGAATTTAATGAAACTTTCCCTGGGAAGAACAACATTGTTTCAGTTCTAAGGTATGAGAGCAGTAGGCAATTAGGCACATATTGGTTATATTTCTGCTCTGGAGACTCCACACATCAAAATATCAGTTGAAGGTGATTCCATTGGCAGAAGAATCCAGAGCTAAAGTTTTCATGGTGACTCCAATCAAGATTCAAATGTGATTCAAAGACTTCACTGGAGAATGAGACCCGTTGATAGAGATATGGAAGAGTAGTATGGAAAATAAGTACTCGAGCTTAAGTTTAGTTCAAGAAGTACTTTTTTGTTTTATCAATATTTTCTTGTCCTTTCTTGAGTTTTTCAAAAGATTATTTCTTCACTTACTACATTCAAATGAATCCCAGAGATCTACCCTTGTACATCCTTCATTGAAAATAGTAGGTATACCTCCTTCTTATATAGATGATATTCACCAAGCTCCATCCTCTGAACCATATGATGTTCATGATCATTCTTGTGAGATAAATGAAACCAAATCTGAGTTGGTACCTTTTGTTTTTAATCATGTACCCTCCAAGATTCAAGAAAGATACAATCCTCTTAAATTTCCTTCCATCCTTCATGACTTTCCTCTGAAACATTATAAGTATCTTCCTAGGTTTGATGGAGAGCTTGATGGACAGTCAGCTAAAAAACATATTCAGGTATTTGAGCATTTCATAGAACTTTTTGAGATCTAACATGATGATGTGTCTATGAGGGCCTTTTCTCATTCCTTACAAGGATATGCCAAAGCATGGTTCAGACATTTGTAACCTCAGTTGATTAGATCATGGGATGAATCGAGGGAAGATTTCCATAGATTTTGGGGTGAGAGAAAGTCATGGAATCTACTCCTTTCAGAGTTTTATGCCATGAGAAGAATGAAATATGAAACCATCTCAAATTTCAGTAGGAGGTTTGCTAGTATTTACTATAAACTACCTAAAGAAGTACAACCTCCTGAAGTTGCTGCCATGCTCCATTATGTAACAACCTTTCAATCAGACTTATATTTTCTTTTGATGGAGAGGAATTCTATGTCTTTGTAGCAGATGTTCAACAATGCTCAGGAAGTTGAAGAAAATATTCAAGCATGTAAACATATTCGAAATGAGGAGTTGAATGCTAAAGAACATGACAATGAATATGAACAAAGAAAAATTGATTTGAATATTGAGAAGAGGGTTAATAATTTCATATGTCCTCTTGAAGCTTTAAATGTTGATGATTTTGCAAAGGATTATATTCCACTTATTGAGGAAGAAGGTGTTAATTTAGCTTCAAATCCATCCCATGATAAGCATGGGTCCGATTGTTTTATGTATTCATTTGTAGACAGTCAAGAAAATGAATTTGCAAATCACCTTATTGAAGAGCAGTTTGATGTCCCAAGCTTTTTCTTGTTAGATGACATTGCAGATGTTTCTAATTTGTTTTTATATGATGATGATTATGATGTTGACTTCCTAGAACAACCAATTGCATGTTCTCTATCAGAAAATGTTCATTTTCAGCAGTGTAATGAGAGCAAACAGCCTACATATCACAGTTACAAAGAAGAATATGAAGAAAGTATTGAATCAAATGAAGGAAATTCTTTACCTTTATACTTTGCTTCGTTTAAATTGTTGAAAGAAAATTTAAAGATCATCACTAAGGCAGAGGAATGTGTGCTGATGCAAAATCACACTGATTCATGGGAAAAAATTGGCAAGAAATTGCAACAATCTTCTCATGTGTTTAATGACCCTTTTGCTTGTTGTATGAAAGGTTTTATCAGTTCAAAATTACAGCCATTGGTCGAAGATGAATATGAAAATGAGTGTGTTCAAAAATCCAAAGAAATTGAAAAATGTGCATATGACAACAATGAAGAAAATGAAGAAAGTTTTGAATTAGATGAAATAACTTGGCCATTGTGTTTTGCATCTTTCAAATTGCTGAAGAAAAATGTTTATAATGTTTCAAATCAGAAATCCTACAGGCATGATGTTGAATATGAAGAAAGCAGTGGACTTGCAAATGAAAATTGTCTTCCATTATGTTTTTCTTCCTCTAAATTGTTGAAAGTAAATCATGAGATAACAGAGAAAGTAGTGAATTCTGATTGCATTCACAGTGACATTGTTTTACATGAGAAAATTGTTATCAGTGAATAAGACCAACAACCTTCTCATACTTTTAATGACCATGTTGTTGATTACATCGAAAGTTGTTTCAGTTCATATTTGCAGCCTATGATCAACTACCATCTTGGAAATAAATGTGATGGTAAATCAACATCATTTTTTGATATGGATTGCTTTCCACTAGGGGTTTCATTTCATCCAGCACTGTCTTCTTATTTAGAAGATTGTTATTTCCAGCAGTCTCAACATATTTTTCAACCTTTTTGTGGTAATCAACAGGTTGAATTACATGAAAACAAGGATGCAGTGGAAGGGGTGAAATATGAGTGTTGTTTTATGCATGTTTTGGAGGATCCATTTGCAGTTTTGTTGGAGGCGACAAACAGTCTCAATGTTTTTAATTTTTTGAGATTTGAATTTATAGATAAATTTTTAAATGACTTTTCAATAAACAGGCTTTGGAGCAAGCATGTGAAAAGAAAGAAAAAAGTGAATAAAATTCTTGCATGGTTGCATTGGCATTTTGATTTCACTTGATTGACATCATTTTCAACAGCTAGGGTAGGTAGGAGTGTGAATAAGCTCGATACTAGGAGCATTTATTTTAGCAATCTGCAGTTTTCATTTTCATCTTAGTTTCAGATTTCAGTTTGGAGCATATATAGTTTTGGGTTTTCAGCGGATGAAGGTTACAATTTATAGTAGGAAAGTTAATCTTGGGAGCAACCCAATGGATTGGCACCTGATCTACTGTTTGTTTCTACCTCACAGGGAGGATAGCATCCCCGTTCGAGCCAGCTGTTAGCACCATGATTTTCATGGCTAAGGTTAGAGGTTTGTCAACAATTTTGCAAATTCATGCATGTTAGCACCCATATTTTTTTTATGCCTGGAATCATCTAACATCTCCAAGGGTCAGTTTCAAAAGGAAGGTTTTTATTTATTATTTCCATTTTTGTTTGCAACTGCGCTGCAAAATTTGCTACGTGTTGCGCAAAGCGCTTTACTGCGCAAAGGATTACATCACACAGTGGATTTCATCGTGCATAGGATGTTACAATGCAGTAGATTCTGTCACACAAAGAATGTCATTGTGCAATGGATTTTCCTACGCACAGGCTACAGGTCGCACTGCACAAATTATTGGTTTAGTGGTCAACTTCAAGATCAATTTCTGACCAACTAGAGAGGAATTTTGAAAATACCCGAGAGGTTTTTTTTGAGGAAAAACCAAATCATAAAAAACTCTCTAAGATTTGTAAAATGTGTCATGGATTGGGAGATTCGAATGAATATTTGAGCCCTATTTTCCAGTTTTCTTGATTTCCTGTCCGAGACATGTTGTGGCGACACGTATTACGGCCAGATGGAGATGAATGTCAAGAAACTAAGAGATGATTTTATTTATAAAGATCTTAAATACAAAAACCTCTCTCAGTTTTCAAAAATATGTTTTTATAAGTGAGATACAATGTCATATTTAACGCCTATTTTACCACTTTGTTGTGCATTTTGCTACGTTTTTGCTGTAGGTTACTGTTGTGTAGCAGACTTGTTGTGGAGGGATGAAAAAGTGTCTAGAAATGCACATGATGAATCATCAAAACCATATGGTCGAATTTTTATCGTGATAAATGACTGTAAAGAATATTTCGGTTACGATTCTGAATTGGCAAAGTCAGGTTTTCTATTTTTCGTGAATCCACTGAAGTTATTGTTCTTTTTCAAAGAAAATAGATCCATGATTCTAGGAGGGAATAGTTCGACCCTAGCAGCCAAGGGTGACATCAGTTTTCTATATATGGGGATCATTTTAATGTAAACAGGGTTGGTTGGCAAATTGAGTAAACGACTACTATTGTATGTAATCTGAGTTTTTGACCGAAATTTAATGCAAAGGTCCTATGATTTGATGAAACGATTCTAGTTGTGATAGTCAGATGTATTGTGTCTCTTTATTTGCGTATGTGTTTCCTGTTACCTTTTATTTCATATATTATACTGTCTATTTTGGAACGAATTTTTGAACTTGTGGATTCATTGTACAATGCCCCTTGTTCGCACCACTTAGACAAAACATTTTCCTCTCAAGCTAACTCTGAATTCGTCCACACCGACGCTCTTGAGTTACTTCCTGTGTTTTTATCCCTCCACACTTTACGGTTTACACTAAAGGTTGTTTATTGCCTAGCCTTCTCCTCTCGAATCTAGTCACTGAGTCATTTGTTCCGTCTCTTCCTCAGATCGACCCCGTAGCCCAAGTTTTACTTTACTGCACCAATATAACCAGAAACCATTTTACCATAGGTGTCAAATCTAGCCATTGTTTTCAAAGTCATATCCTGCGTGGAGATCGCGCCATTTATGAGAGAGCCCTCTCCAGATATGAAAGGCTAGTTTTGGGTCTCAAAGTTGGTTGAAAAAATTGCCTTTCATCATCTGTTTATCAGCCAAATATATTTATAGAGTGCTAACAACTACTATGTACATCTGTCTAAGTAAAATGATTACAATGAGGCTCCAGAGGCATTTTTAACATTACGAATGAATGTCAAAACCCTAGAAATCCAAAAACCTAACCCTAGGAGGTGAAACGCCAAAATTTATGTGGGCCCCGATGGGTAAGGTGGTACCTCAACTTCCCAAGGTACCAACTTACAAAAAAGTGTAGAACCCAGAGTTACAAAAAAGTATAGAAGGACATGTTGAACTAAAAACTCTCAAGAGGAGCCAGTTGGAATAGGTGGGTTGCCACCAATATACACTTGGATCAATCCTCCCCCATTAGGAAGAAATGGTATCCATTGTGTTGAGTTCCCCCTTTAGGTGATGAAACTTTAGCTGAATTTGGCCCCAGGTGAGCCACTTGCCTTGGTGTAGGAGTTGCCCTGCCTTGACAACCTGATAAAGTTGTATTCTTTGTTGGTGACTACCCTTGACCTGTGTGCCCACTATATGATCAGTGGATGCATGTTACATGCAGTCATGGTTGAGCTTTGTTGGTGTCAATTGTTCTTCAATATTTGAGGTGTCCAATAAGGGTGGGAAATATGGCCAAAGAAGGTCCACAATGAAAAATGGGTGTAAGCCAAGGAAGGGTGGAGTGTTGAGATCAAAATCATTGCTACACATAGCCTTGGTGATAGTGTAAGGCCCATAGAGAAGTGGGAAGAGATTTCAATGGATCCCTGTAAGGAACTCTTTCTGCAAATGTGACCAGACCTTGTCTCCCACCTAAAATTGGTGTGGTACCCTGTGTTGATCATGGCGTTTCTTGTACTTAGCATTGGATTTCTGCAAAATATCATGGACCTGTTGGTGGATGTGTTGAATCTATTCAATAAATCTAGTGGCTTTGTTGGCCTCAGACTGAGCATGGGAAGATTCTTCCTGTGTGGTGGCAAGAGGTAATGCAACACCAATGGGACCCAAGGGTTGGAATTCTAGCCCCGCCTGAAATGGGTTATGATCGATAGAGCTATGGATATCCTTGTTGTAGTTGTGTTGAACATAGGGGAGACTCTCATCCTAGTGTTGGTATCCCTACATGATTTCATTATTTGAACAAGAAATTACTTTTTTTGTAGTTTCCTTCACCTCATCTTGTAAATATTGTCATTTTGAGATGACTATTGAATTAGATAAGATGTTCATTAATTCTTTAAAGTTTTCATTTTCGTTTTGTTTCATGTTTGATTCATGACTGAAAGAATGAATAAAAAATGAAAACTTAGCTTCGTGTTATATTCTCTATACAGGGATTTCTTTTTAAGGGTCATCATGGTTATATTCAATTTAAATCCAACACTTGATTGACTTATCTTTGGAATATTTTTGATATTTATATAATTTTTATATGCTTAGATGGTTTGCATTTGAATCTATGAGGATTTTTTTTTTTGTTTCGATATATTCAAACCCTTTGCAAAAAAAAATGGTCATGCTAGTAATCATGTTAATCAATGCACAACTACTGTACTCTGTACTTAACTCACCTTCCTGGCACATTGAATTAATGAGTCTCTCATTACGGGTATAGGTTATTGATCTTGTGAGTCAAGTTTTCATTACTAGGAATGGTGAAGTCCTATGACCAAACCCTGGATGTTTATGCCATGATAACACACAACCTTTGTTATGGTTTGTTCCTCTTTATACATTCGAATATGCTCCTATCACCCCTACCATCCAAGCTTAGAATTGTTTTGAGTCACCCCTGTTACATCCTAGTCGCACTTGTAATGGCTCTTGTTGCTTGTTTGGAGCCAAATGGCTCTCAAACATTGCTCTCACATGATGATGTAGTTGAATATTTAAGAAGTCAAGGCTGGGATGCCTTCCTAAAAATATTCGAAGGCCATAACCTTCAGGTAGCGAGGGTTTTTGCACAAACTTTCGATGGATGTAGAGTGAAAGTTGGAGATATCCAGTTAGAGGTAACCGAGGAGTTTGTGAGTGAAGCCATAGGGATCCCATCCACCGATGAGAAATGGTTCAAGAACTCAAAGATTGAAGAAGTACCTTGGAGCCTCTTCATGACCTCTAGGAAAATCAATTACTGCAAAAAATGTATCCCTATTTCTTTGGTTAAACTTAGGTGGCATGGACTACTATTCATTCTCAAACAGTTAGTGACCTGTGAGGGTCATTATGGTTTGATTTTCCTCTAACATATACAACTGTTTATGAATTTTATAGGTTTCCAATTAAACATTCCCTTCTATCTGTTTAGAAGTCTGTACAAAACGTCTAAAAGGTATAAGAAACAGAGCCTCGAGTCTAGTCTTCTCTACCACGACTTGATTAAAATTTTGTTGATTCACCATCTGACAACCATGGGCAATTGTTGGGATGAATTGTTAACAAGAAATGGTTTTGCTATGACCACTACTATAGAAAACCCTAATTCTGGTGAACCACTGATGAAAAAAGAGTCTGACATCCCAAATAATGAACCAGACTCTCTAAGCAGAAATCCTCCAGACAAGGTAACTCCAATTCAGTATTCACACAAGCAACATGCTATTGAATTTGAGTTAAGTGAACCTCCTATGCCTAAGCTAGATGCTGGCCAGAATGCCACTGTGAAACCCGATGTAAAAAGATCTTGCAAACAGACAAAACAAAAACACACAGCATTAGGGTTTCGAAACAAAAGAGTAGGTCACCTTATTTCAAGAAAATTGAGGAATTAGAATGATGCTCATTTGATCTCGATCAACCTGATCGAGGTCAATGAGGTCTGAGATTTCGAAATTGAAGATTTCTTGGCTTTAGAAGATCCGGACTGTCAAAGTTTTGATCCTGTTGAACCCTATGACTTTGTTACTAGTTTTCCACCATGTCTCAAGGGTAAAAAGGGATTTCCTGGTATTGGGGTTGGACAAGGGAAAATAACAGGTAAGGTCGATGCAGCCAGACTTGACTGTATGCTTCACCAACAAGTCGATCCTTCAATAGAGTGTGACGTTTGTTTGCATTGGATTGAACGATATTACACTGATATCCCTATCCTTCAGACTCGCATCAAAGTCCTTACAGATCAAAGTGAATCATTGAGACAATAAAATATCGACCTCAGAGGAAACACAGAAAGGAGGGATAAACGCCTTAAGAGAACATGGAATATAGTGATAAAAAATGCAAACAATGTTAAAGCCATAATCAATTTTGAGCTACCCTTATCCATATTTAGTCAATTCCTGAAATGGTAAAATGATTTTCCTTTTATTATATTCATGTTATTTTTTTTGAATCGAATCAGTTTGAAATTATATATTTTTTTGCTAAGATAAGACTGGCTGCAGAATCTTTCGATTCTGTAGCCAAGTCATTTTTAAATAAAAAAATTACAAATTAGTTCTTAATAATTTTTCTAACTTATTCCTGTTTTGTTTTCAGGAAATAGTAGATCTTGATGTTGATCGTCTGGGAGAAACATGTTCAATTTTGCATTTGAATGATTAGTATTTCTTTTTCTATTTTCCTTGTAAAAATGTTTATTATTTTTTGAGAAAAATCAACTCAGTTATGGGTGGTTGTTAGCCCTCTATTTTTGTAATATTTTGATCTTATGAGATCTAATCCTATCCTAAGAGATAGGAAAATAGGATTTCAAAACACTTTAAATACTCTTCTTTTTGTAAGTGAAGGCATCTTGGCCTGGAACCAATGATGGACGAATGATTCTCAGAACTTAATGGAACAACTTATAGCATTTTGGCTTTAGACCACTGTGAATGTTGTTTCATTGATGTTTTGTTTCTCTTATCTTGGGATATTAATGTGTTGTATAGCTTTAGTCTCAATGACATGTTATGTTCTATGATATTTATGCTATAGATGTCGTTCATGATTTGTTGTTCCATATGCTGTGATTGTGATCATCATATCAATTTTAATATCATGATTTTTCTTTGATGTTTATTTGATAGATAAAAATGAATGTTTTACATAAAGATTTATATGACTGTAATCATTCGTAATTATAATATCACTGGATTATATGTGTTCACTATTATGTTCTTAAATCTTGGTTGCCACTACATTCCTTGAATTTATTTAGGAAAATTTTAGTATAAGCCTACTGCATATTTCTTTCACAGGCGAGGCAGTTGGATGCTCTTTGTTCGTACAGAGGCACAGACAAATTTAACAAACTAATAATAGGTTAGCTTCACCTTCTTCTAATTTCCATCATTTTATGTATTAGTGAAACAAGAAAGTTTCATATTGGCTTTGACCATCTGTGTATCTTTGTTTCATAACTTAGTTAATTCCAGTTTTATTTGATTTATAATTAGAAAGCAGAAAATACAAAATCTGTACTTTCTTTATCTGCTTCTGAAAACAGTTACTTTTACATTGATTTTGAAAAATTTTCATTAAAAATTGCAACCTGTAAATTCTGTGTGTAAGAGATATGTTTATACTTTGTTTTTCTGTTTAATATATTTTGTAAATAATTAGATTAAAGTTAATAGATTATTATAGTTTTAGAATTAGACAGTTTTCCTCTTTTCTTTGTTTTAGGAACTTAGATTGGCTAACAGATCCATTAAACCCGTCAACACAGGTTACAACAAATGACTTGGGTTATTTAAACAACCCCAAACCGGACCTGTTCTGCCAGTTGATGACCTATCAATAAGGACACATAGTGCCTTGGCCTGCATCAGACAACCTGGTAGGCCACTTAATCAACCCTTAGATTTCTCTGATATATGAGAACAACTTGAAGGCACTGGTCTACTTTTAAACCCTTTAGGAGATAATATTCCCAATCCTATCCAAACACCTACTCTTGGAGCAGGAGGGTCTGCTATCCCACCTTCTCTTGGTTCATCTACCTCCTCTTCGGGAGGAGAGTCATCTGACAAAGATAATTCCTTGTCTGAATCATCTCAATTTTCGACACCGCCAACACCCATGGAAAACCAAATCAATCCCACCAGACCTTGGCTTGATCAAGATGATGTGGTTGTACCTGGACCTCAACACCCATTACCAAAACACCCAGAGAAATGGTTGCCTAAATTTGATCCATATTCTAAACAATCTGTTGAAGATCACATAACGAATTTTATGTTAGCCATTACACTTCGAAGTGTAGAGAATGAAGATGTAGTATGCAGACTCTTTCCTTATACATTTGAGGGAAATGCCTCCATGTGGTATTTCTCCCAACAACCCCAAATGATTGTCTCTTGGGACAAGTTTGAAACGTGTTTCTTAGAGAAGTTTGGAGATGATAAATCTCCTAAGGTCTTGGTTATGGAGCTTTCCAGCCTAAAAATGAACCCTAATGAGAAAGTAAAATATTTTAACCAGATATTTCTTACGTTAAATAATCGAATTCCCACAGATTCAATGCATGGTGAAAGTCTAATTGTCACATATTACACCAAATCTCTACACAACAACATAGCAATTTGGGTCAAAAGATCTAAGAATAACACACTGCTGGAAGCCTTTCAGGAGGCAAGACAAATCGAAAAGGATATATTAAGCTTAAAATACAATCTCAATAGTGAAGCTTAAACAACTTCATCCTCTAAAAAGCAAATATAAATCCTTACTAGGCCTCCCCAAGCCAAAATTCAACCTAAAACTTTAGACTTAGAAAGCTTGCAGAACGCTTTCCAAAAACTATCAAATCAAGTCGTGGACTTGAAGATATCAACTGAGGAGGCATCCTCAAGCAAGGGAAGTTTTAAACCTCCTTTTAGAAAACCTTTTTCTCCCAATTGGCCAAATCCGACCATTGAAGGTCTCAATTTCGAAATCTTGCAATACGGTTTGCAAACTATTCTAGAATCACATGATAATCCCGCTTTTGCCCCTCCTGGAAGTTCTAAAGACGTAGTTGAGGAAGATATATCGGAAGAAGAAGATTCATCTCCCAATATCTTTGGTCACTTCTCTGACAGTATTTTCCAAGCAAATTTTGAAATTGTCCACCCCTACAACACAAGAAGAAAAACACAGAACAAACCTTCTTCTGAAGTAAGTAATAATGTTTTTCCAAATCAGTCGAAGAAATCTGAAATTAAACAAGGTTTAATAGCCCCTGTTTTAGAATGCAATTTAATTGAAGATCTAAAAAAACCGAGGGACAATATTTATGTTTTTGAGTTTCTAAAATTTCCCCTTCTTCTACAGAAAATGCTTCAAAGTATAGCAGAAAACAGTAAGAACAATGATCCTAGCAACAAGAAAAATGCATAAATTGGTTCTAAAACAACAAAAAAGATCCCAACTAAAATGACATCTAAACCTACAGATAAAAGGGATTTAGCTGAAAAAACTGTATCAAATGTAGATAAAACTGTGTTAGGGACATCGACAAAAAATCAGCAGAATTCTACTATTAGCATTCGTAAAAATGTCCCTCCTTTCTTATTAACCTTTAAAATTTTTAATAGGAATGTACATAATTGCATGGTAGATTCCAGTGCATCATAAAATGTGATGCCTTTATCTATTTTTCAAAAAATCAATGCAAAAGTTCAACCTTATAATCTCAAAATCATTCAGCTTGATCGGATGAATGTTAAGGTAATCAATGAACTTAAGAATGTTTTGGTTAGGTTATCTTCTAATCCTAAGGTTCACCAAATTATTGACATCATTGTTGTTGACATCCCTGAATTATATGGTTTGTTTTTAAGCAGGGACTGGTCTGAATAGTTGTATGGTTACTTTGCCACAGATTGGTCTCATTTGTGGCCGCTGAAAAATGGACTGCCCAATAAAATTAGGATAAATTGTGAACGCTATATCAAGCACACTGTGACAGATCTAAATGATGAAAAAAAACCTTTTACCGCATCTACTAATGATTTTGAAATGAAGGGAATGAATACTTTCTTTGGTAACTTCATGACTGAAATTTCCCTTGTCACTGATCCTGAACAACAGTTAGAAGTTATGACCTATACTCAGACATCAACTTTGTTGAGTGTGCTAAACACGACTGACAAAGCTTAAATTTGGTCATTGTACTTTGACGAATCCAAATCCAAAGAAGGAGCTGGTGCAGGATGTGTACTCATCGACCCAGTAGGTAATAAGACTTCCATTGTTTGTCGATTAGAGTTCGAGTGCACTAATAACACTGCTGAATACGAAGCACTTCTACAAGGTCTTAAGAAGCCTTTGGATATGGACGTAAGAAATTTAATGGTATTTAGTGATTCAAAAATCGTGGTCAGATAGGTAAGAAACTCCATACATTGCTTGTCACCACATCTGAAAAGTTTCCAAACTGAGGTATGGAGTTTAATGCAAAAATTTTCATCATTTAACATAAATTCCATTCCTAGACTAAGTAATTCAGAGGTTGATTTATTGGCTAATTTCTCTTCTAAACTGTTGCCCGCAGAAGGTCTTTCTCCTATTTCATTTTCGATCGAATTTTTGTTCAGGCTGTCGATCTCGAACAACATCACCAATTGGAGAGTGGTCGACGATGACCAGTAGATCATCAACTTCTTACATATGGAGGACACCTTCCAAGGTGCAGTCATCGACGAAGGAACTCACGATGAAAACCTCTGCAACTTCACGGTAATATCAGATCCTAGATCTCTTGAATTGACGTCTGATATGGTAAACTCTATTCCCAGATCCGTTGTAAGACTAGAGAGTTTTTATGACTTGCATGATAAGTTTAGAGGATCAGTTAATTGTAAAACGAACAATTCTTCTCTGAATTATGAGACGGTAAATTTAGGGACTAAGGAAAATCCTCAAAATATTAATTTGGGAACGGGATGCTCCGAGCAAGAACGATTTGCCTTTATAATTTTTGTTAAAGAATTTAAAGACATTTTTGCCTGGACATATGATGATTTGAAAACATTTGACCCTAATATAATACAACATGTCATCCCCATGAAACCACAAATTCAACCTTTTCAGCGAAAATTAAGAAAGATGCACCCCAAATTAGAACCCACTGTCAAGAAAGAACTGAATAAATTACTAAATGCAAAGATAATTTTCTCAGTGAGACACACACAATGGGTGTCTAATCTAGTTCCTGTAAAGAAGAAGAGTGGTGAAATTCGACTCTGTGTCAATTTTCGGAGCCTGAACCGAGCGTATGATAAACATAACTATCTTGTTCCTCCAATGGAACAGATTCTTCAGCAGGTGTCTAGTTCCAAAAGACTTTCTTTGTTAGATGGTTTTTTGGGATATAACCAGGTCCTCATGTCCCCCTCAGACCAGCTTAAAACCACCTTTCGCACCCCATGGGGCACTTATGCCTACAGGAAAATTCCTTTTGGACCAGTTAATGCTGGAGCCACTTTTCAGAGAGAAATGGACATTGATTTTCATGGACTCATAAACCATTCAGTCGTGGTCTACCTTTATGATGTCACTGTTTTCTCTAAAAACAAGAAAGATCACTTGTCTCACCTCAAGGTTGTCCTAGAGCGATGCCGCAAGTATGGCATATCCCTCAACCCTAAGAAATCGGTCTTTGTAGTAGAGAAATGAAAACTACTTGGGTTTATAGTGTCCAAAGACGGAATTATTATTGACCCAGAAAGAACCCAAGCTATTGCTAAACTCTCCCCTCCCTCTTCCAAAAAACCATGCAGTCATTTCTAGGCAAGATTAATTTCATCAGAAGATTTGTCCCAAATTTTCCAGAAATGGTAAGACCATTACAGAATTTAATTAAAAATGATTTTTTGTATCATTGGGGACCCCAAGAAAGTCAAGATTTTGATTCTATTAGAAACGAAATAGTAGAAGCTCCTTCCTTGATGAGCCCCGATTTTTCCCAAGATTTCACTTTTTACACTTTCACCTCTGATTGATCTTATGTTGTTGTGTTAACACAAAAGAATGTTGAAAGTAATGAAATACCCATTGCCTTCATGAGCTCAGATTTCAAAGGGGCAGAGCTAAATTACCTAGTTGTGGATCAACAGGAGTATGACCTCGAAATAACTCCTGCACAAATTGTTAGAAGTCAAGGCATGTGTAAACTAGTCGTTGATTTAGTTAAAGAACATGAAAGTCAAATTAACACCCTAACTGTAAATCGGAACAATGGAAAACAAATCATTATACACAAGTTCGTGCTAATTATTTGTATGATGATATTAAATTTTATTTAACACATGGATCTGTTCCTCGCTATCTTGATCCTAAAAACAGAAGAGAACTAAGACTAAAATCTGCATCTTTCCAGTTAATAAATGATGTATTGTTTTGAAAAAATTTCGACGGTATTCTTATGCATTGTTTGGAAAAGGATGAAGAAGAGAAAGTACTATCTGAACTTCATGCAGGTGAGGCTGGTGGTCACTTTGGTGGATACACCACTGCTCACAAAGTGTTGAGAGCCAGGTATTATTGACCCACATTATTTAAAGACACCCATGTGTTGTGTCGTAAATGCATAATCTGCCAAAAGGATGTTCGACGAGTAAAAAAGGCAACATTCCCTTTGCAGTCGGTTACTATAGATTCACCTTTTCAGTAGTGAGGTCTTGACATCATAGGACCAATTAACCCTTCTTCCTCACAAAAACACAAATATGTCATTACAGCAACTAATTATTTTACCAGATGGTCTGAAGCTGCACCTTTGAAAGTGGTAAACACGAATCAGGTGGTATCTTTCCTTAATTCACATATCATTACTAGATTCGACATTCCTGAATATTTAGTCTTTGATAACAAATATTATTTCTCATCCCTTGATATGAATGTATTTTCCTTAGATAGAGGGATTAAATTGAAATATTATGCTAGTTGCTATCCTCAAGGGAATGGTCTAGCAGAATCGACAAATAAAAATTTAATCAAGATCATTAAGAGGACAGCTTCTGAAAAACACAAGAACTAGCACAATGCACTATTTAGTGCACTCTGGGTTGATAGAGTGACACCAAAAACCTTTGTTGGTAATTCCCCTTTTTTCTCGTCTATGAGAGAGAAGCAATCCTACCCCCTCATGTTTTTCTTCCATCTCTGCAATTATCGCAGGAAAGTCCAAGAAGAGGTATGCCCTCCTCTGTAAAGTCGAATCAATGACTTATTAAAATTGGAGGAAGTAAGAATGCAAGGAAATCAGAAGCTATATCAGCATCAATAGATTATAAAAAGATGGTTTGATTCAAACTCTTCTTCAGATAGGAACTTTTGTTGATTAAGGTTGGTTGTCATTGATGTCAACCCTTGAAGAAAGCCCCTCAGCACAAAGTTTTGGGTAATGGACCCAATATTTTTTGATGTAAAGATGACTCATTGTTTTCTTTTCATTGTTGATAAGAGGTAAATATGGATGAACTCCAAAGTGGTCCCCTTATGGTGAAATCCCTCATGGTAAGACGCTTTGCGGAGTAAGAGAACCCATGCTTAATTGAGGAATAATGAGATGAAGGACAATGAATTTTCTAGGTAACCTATCCTAGATGGATATTTCTTGTCATTCCATTTCTAGTGGTATGTGGAACGTCACATAACTCCTCATGGTTAGAGAGTTATGGCCATGAGAAGTTGGAGACCCCAGGTTTGGGTAATGGACCCAAGTTTGTTTGATGGATAA
>JZKD02S0064706.1:10840-25585 GCA_000966675.3 Picea glauca
GTATGTACGTGGATCTTGGTATGGAAACAAAGCTTATAGTATAGGGATCTAGAAAAATTTCATTCCAGATGGAGTCAAGTGATGTGTTGAAATGACAAATGTGTTATGGGTGCCATGAGTGTGCTCACTTCCTAAGCGATTGATGATAAGGTTTATGCAGTCTTTCTCTGGTATGGATAGGTGTTATTCATTCCTAAAGGATCTAACTCAAATATAACATTGGTTCTTGGAGTTAGAGAGGGGAATCCTATGCATGCCATGGCCAATAGTAGCAGAGTGAAAGTGAACAAGGAGAAGATAGGTCCAATGGTTGTGTAGACTTAGAGGGATCCTGACTTCATAGGAAGTCATCATATTCAAAGGGAGTTTGAATTCAAATGGATTCAACAGGCTCAGAGGGAGTGTCAACCGTTCAAGGGGAGTTAACCTTCAGATTCAAATGGGAGAGAGGAATATGGCAAGACTTTCAAGAAGGTGTCATGGGTGGAGATGACCATGAATTATGATCAGAAGCAGGAGGCTTCTAGGAGTAGTGTGTCTTACAAGAAGGGTCCATGCCATAGATAAGGATTTTCTTTGGTGAGAGAGGGAGAAACCAATCATATGGATTAGAGATAAATCGTGGTAGTGGGTCCAGTGCACGAGACATATCTACTTCTAGCATAAGAGATAGATCCATTTCCAAGTGATGGAGATGATAATACCTCCCTCGCTAGGAGGGAGTGTTGATTTTTTGTAAATTTGGGAGGTATTCCCACAAGTTTCCTTGGTGTCATGCATGTGGGAATCTTCGTTGGCACTACATTGGACTTTTCGTTTGGTTAAAACCCCCTTGTATTGGAGATTGGGCATTCATGGGATTGTTGATGGGATGCAAGGGATTATGTTGGGGTTTCAGAAACACATGGAGTAATAAAGAATTTGAATTTAATATTTATTTTAGTGGAGGGATCCTTAGAGTAATCTAAGGGATTCTAAACTCACTTTGGAAACACTCTCCTAGGGCCCTTGAACATTCTTTGTCTTCAGTTTTTCATCCTAGAAAGGTAGCTTCATGTGGGAGGAGAGGTCGCATGTATGAACAGGAGGAGGAGAGAGAAATTCTACATGTGTGGAAGAAGAAGACATGATGTACAACTCGCACGTGTGATAAATCCATACAATAACACATGTGACAGATTCGTACAACCCCATGTGTGATAGTCTATATAATCGCACATGTGAGGGTTTATGGGAAGGTGATATATATCTGTACGTTTGATGTCAGGAGTCCATACAGTCGGTATAGATGACGTCGAAGGTTTGCAGGTGAGGAGGTTTTTCTAGAAAATTGTTGATTTTGGTGATTTTGAGAGGATTGATTTTGTCCTCAAATTTGGTGATTTCGTGAATTACTGGGAGGGATGGTTTTTCCCTCATAAATTATGAAACTGAAAAAGTTTACAAAACAAAAAATTGTGTCTCTTGTGCATGGATGATTTCTCTCTAATATTTATGTTTTCGTTGCTGTAATTTTTGTCATAATTTCAGTCTAAAATTATTCAGTGATAACATCCCTAGGTTTTACTATTTGGGTCACTTGGAAGCAATTTTCATATTTGAAGTTAGTTTCATAAAAATTGATAATATTCTTATGCCAATTAGGGCATACATAAGATAGTGGTGTCCACTACTAACATAAATACCTCTACATGAAAAAAATCTCCAAATTTGATGATTTTAGGTTCTCTATTTTGGATCTTCTCTATCTTGTTGGAAATAACAATATCACATTGATCATGCCCTAACTGTTCTGCATAACTGCCTCAAAATGTTTCTTCGTGCTTCATTTTGGGTTTCTTTATCTCATTTGAAAGAACATTAGAACACTAAGTTGTGTTCCTGACCATTTCATGTAACTTCCTCAAAAAATGCATGTGAAAGCTTTGAAAATACCTCTACATGAAAAAAATCTCCAAATTTGATGATTCTAGGTGCTCTAATTTGTGTCTTACTTATCTTGTTGGAAAGAACAATATCACTTTGATCATGTCCTAATTGTTGTGCATCACTGCCTCAAAATTTTCACTTGGTGCTTCATTTTTTGGTTTCTTTATTTCATTGGAAAGAACTTTAGAACACTATATTGGGTCCCTAACCATTTCATGTAACATACTCAAAAAATGCATGTGAAAGATTTTAAAATTGAACTAAAACATTATAACACAGAACTATTTTATTTTTTGTTTTCATTATCTTGTTTGAAAGAATAATAACACATCAAGTAGGTTCCCTGACCATTTTGTGTAACTGCCTCCAAATTTTCTCTCAGTTCTTCATTTTGGGTAGGATTTTTCTCATTCGAAATAACATTAGAACAATTAGTTGGGTCCTCAACTATTATGCATATGAATCTCAAAATATGCATGGGAATATGTCAAACAATGTGTTTAACAATCATGGTAAAAAATTGTCCATATCATGATTATTTATTTTATAGCTCTCGATGGTCAGTAGGAAAATTCCTTCCCTCTTGAGTATCAACAATATCCATTTCATCAAGTTATTGTACCAAATGAGACAACTTAAGTTGGATCTTGATCTTGGCAAACTGTTTTCCTTGGTGAGAAAGTTGTCATTCTTTCACAAATTGATAAATTTTCATGAATTGTTGGTGGGTGATTTTCATCTTGGTGTATATGATCTATTTCATTGTATCTCTCTTAATCTGTTCAAGGTTGAGCTCTATGATGGCCAATTTCTCTACTACCCCAAGGTATGTACATATATCAATCATGTTGCTTCTCGTACTCAGAATTTTATTTTTTCATAATATTGTGAACTTGTTATTTGATTGGCATGATCCATTCAATATTTTTTTCTACTTTGTCTTCCTCATTCTATGCATGATAGTATTTTTTTTGTGTTGATGAAATGGGCATCGTTATATCAATTATGGCTAATTATAGGAAATCCAAGAAACATTGAAAAACATTCTAGCTAATGGAACTAT
Organism: Picea glauca; assembly: GCA_000966675.3. Classification (NCBI taxonomy): domain Eukaryota; kingdom Viridiplantae; phylum Streptophyta; class Pinopsida; order Pinales; family Pinaceae; genus Picea; species Picea glauca. The sequence goes on from JZKD02S0064706.1 coordinate 13,833, forward strand.
GAATAGTTTTGTTGTAGTTGTGTTAAACATAAGGTATCATTTCATGCATGTACATGGATTCTTGGAGTTGTACATTCTTAGGATATATACAATCATTTTGTTGGATGCCTTTTTATGTCCATTGATTTAAGGATGCATGTAAGTTAATTTGGTTAGCACAATGTCCATCATGGACCAAATGATGGACTAGAAGAAACTTGGGAAACCACTATCCCTATCATAAACAATGGTATTTGGAAACCCACAATGAACCTAACATGATAGAGGAAGAGATTAGTGTCTTTTATTGTGACAGTCTTCTTGTAGGATGCCAAAATTTCCATCTTAGAGAATCTATCAACAACCACCAAAACATAATCATTACCATTCTTGATTGAGGAAATCCATGGAATAAAATACATGGACACTAACTCCCAATCCATATTTATAGTAGATAGAGTAGTGTAAATTCTATACCCCTTGAATGCAATTTTAGTGATGCCATAGTTGGTCCATGGTCTAATATATCTCTTAATGTCCTATCTAACCATTTGAAAGTAAAAGAAATTCTACAACATTGATATTTCCTTATCCATGTTAAAATTCCTTACCACATGACTATAATTTACCTCCCAAATCATTTTTTTACTCTCCTACATGTCCTAAAGAAACACAAAGATGGCTCAAATTGCATAAAAATGCATCCTAAAGGTTAAATTATGAATCTTGTTTTCCTATGACAAGTGTCTTGTATGTAGCAAAAAATTTAGGATCATTTTGAGTACTTACGAATTCATGAATTTGGTCAATGCCATAGTTGGAAGTCAATTGAGGCAATCTAACTCAGTTGATGGTTCCCTTCTTATAACTAATGTTCATGTGGAATTTTTGAAGGTAATGCATATCTATTCTTAAGGTAGTGGTAATACAACTTGTGTTGTGTCTACATAAATTATAGAGGCCCACAATAAGCATGGATGGCCATTTCCTTTCCCAGAATATAATGCTTCCATTGTTGAAACTAGAACTAATGTCTTGCATAGAAAATGATTTGGCTCCTCAATTTCTTTATATTATTCCTTGACCCCAAAAAACATTGCATTGGCTCCTCCCTTGGTCAAATAGATAAAGGACCAAGTGATATGAGAGAAACCCAACATGAAACTAATAAGCTATGGACATGTATTAGTGTGTTTTGGGTTGTGTAGTCCTTGATTGCTTGTATATTGAATCATTCTACATGCACACCACACTCATCCATGATGTATCCGAAATATTGAATTATCTACATTCCAAATGAAAACTTCTATAAGTTTTCTTATGGCTTAATATGTCATAATGAGGTATTCACCAGTTGTTGAATGTGCTCCAAATGCATATCCCATGTTCCCCTAAAGATGATGATGTCATTAAATATATGACAAAAAAGGAATTGGTGAAGGGAACAAATATCGTCAATAATCCTTGTGAACAATAGTTAAGCTGAAGGGCATAACCAACCACTCAAAGAGAGTTTCCTTATAATTTAAGGTTTTCTTCCACAAGTTATATCAATCAATTGGTATATGGTGATACACTAAATTAATACCAATCTAGCTTAACTATTGGCAATTTTTTTTTATTGAGAATATTGTGAATCTATGGGATGGGATATGGGTTCTTGATTATGACTCTTTTCAAGGCTATTTATAGGATCATCATGTCCAATCCTCCTTCTGAATAAGAAAAAATAGGCTCCTATAGGTGATAAATTTGGTTGAATGTGACCTTTCTATAATATCTCTTGAATCTATCATTTGATCTCACAATTCTCTAAAAGTGATCATTTATATATATGTATATTCAGAAGAGAAGATGTTGTGGAGAAATCCCCTCTGTAAATAGTTGAGCACTCCCTTAGATATACTTTTTACATGATACAAACTATAGGATAGACCACTACATAGTCTTCCCTATATATATCAAATTTATTTTTATTAATGCTACGAATTAAAATGGCAAACTTTTTCTCTAATGGTTGTCCTTACATAATCCTAGCTGATGCAGCTCCAAAGATCCAACTCCATATCATGCAACCTTCCTCCTGCACATAAGGGGACAAAAAATACCAATCCTAAAACCTATTCAAGAATTAATTAATTCAAATATAATATACATCTAATCTGATATACTCAACAAAAGAATAGGTCTATCATTTATGACTAAGTACAATGACATTGGAAGGGGGAAATTGTGTAGATTTATATTAATAGTGGAGAAATAGGTACATCAATTAATGTATTTTACCTTAATTCATGATTGAAGTTTTCCTTGGCCCTTTATCCATCTCACCCTTATTCCTCACACAATTAAGGATTACTTGGTATAAATACAAAATCCTGAAGAATATCTCCTATGAAATTTATGCAGCAGAAGTCTAATGTATATTATTCCTCCTCTCACCCTTGGAATTCCTTCTTTATATATATTGATGGAGGAGGCTAGGGGATGCTTCTATATCTCTAGAAATTAATGAAACTAAATTATATCGAGAGTTTCCAATCTCATATCACAAGATAAACAAGTCACCTAACGTTAATATCCTCATAGATCATCAAATCTAGAAGGTTACAAGTATGGTTGGGGTTTTCAATGATGAAACTCGTGATTAGTTTCATGTTATCAGTGATACAACCCATGATTGATTGAAATATGTTAGTAGTTCAGAGTGCAACCTCCCTAAAAAATAGTGAAATACAAGGTTTAAGAGTGTGTCTCACTAGGGAAACATCAATGGGTCCTCCATGTGTCCCTAGGGTGGAAAATAAAACTATCACATATTCCCCCTAATGTGTGAGTTCATAAGAGGAATTGATCGCAATTTTTTTTATAATAATGATGAATGTGAGGTAGCATAAAGAAGGTGATGAATATAAAGGAACCGATAAGTACCTACAATCATACATCAACCAAACAGTAAGAATACCCCCTACTCGAAAGAGAGACAGATAATGTCCACCAACACAATACATTATAGATTCATGAAGTCAAATGCAAGACTATGGCCATGAAAAAGTAAAATATGGATTTGTGTCATCAAAGAGAGCATAGCCACGAGAAAATACAATGTGGATCTATGTCACAGTATACATCAGGAAGACACATCAAGCCCAAATGAGAGTGCCCCCGTTGTATTCAAATTACTAATACAGTAACGATATAATCCATCGCTACTTGGGAGGGGTAGCATGAATGAGTGATGTGGCCTAAAACCCAATGTATTTTTCCCAAATCCCAATGGTAAATTCTACATCATGCAAATAAATGAGATGATTTCAAGCATGGTAGAGACAATATGATTACCATTCATTGAGGTATACCATTAATAGATGAAAGGGAACCCATTTATGATGAAAATGGGCTCAACGTTACCTAGAAAACTAGTGAGTCTAAATAGATGATCTAATGTTGAATGATCATAGAATCAATTGATCAAGATTCATTCATGTAAAGTAAATTTCGATTGCAAGGAATCCTTCCACTAAGGACTATAAGCTCCAAGGTACTAAATGGTTTCTATATCCCTCTCCTAAATAATGTGTTAATTCAATAGGAATATATTGATTGAAGGAGGGTCTCAATTTATCCCCCATGAATTGACATGCATAATGTCCTCAGCCTCTCTTAGTTATTCCATGTCACATAGCTCTTCCAAAGTAAGATTTAATAACACAATGTAACATCCCCAGCCTCCCCTGGTTGGCTCACACCACACACTTCTTCCAAAGTAAGCTATGATACCACAATGTAACGTCCCTATTCACCCCAGACTAGGCCACGTCACAAAACCTCAACTTCTATAGATCTAAATAAAACAAACTGTAACATCCCCAACATCCTATTGGGCCATGCTACTCCAAAAATACACTACGTAGATTATGCACTAAAAAATAGTGTGCACAATATCACTTGAAGTAGTGCGCTCAAACTCAAACTAAATCACACCAGACCAAATTTCACCTTTTTAACACAACTTTAAGCAATGGAATTAAATCAAACAACTGCGTGCACCAACATATTGATCACACATCACAATCATGCATGCAACCACCTTGGCGTCACATGCCAATTCTAATTTTCCTATGCAAGGGGTCTAATTCCTTGAATGCACACATGAGTTCCAGCCTCATGTGAACACAAGTTACTTTCCTATGCACCTGACCATTAAATCCTCTTCTTGAAGACTTATAACCAAAATCATAAGGTTAACTTAAGAGGTAAGATGATCAACATTCGTCATATCCATGCACAATTACAAATACAGGCTATAAGCACCATACTTACATGCACAAGTAGCATTTAAAAAAATAACAACTACAACTTATGTGCGACAACATAGAATAATTAACCTATATCATGCATAGACAAACCATCACATAGTATATAGGACAAGAACATAAAAACACATATCTTTTATGAAAGTCACCAACTATTCACATAACTCAAACGTTCCTCCCAGCCATAGACTTTGTTTCTCATAATATTTTAGGAACAGGTTACCCCTGATATGGGGTTTAACTCCAACAAGGAAAAGGGGTTCATAGTGACAAGATAAGGTCTGATTCTTAACAGAATTTCTCAGTCCTAGGTGCCCACTGCTGCAACTAGCCAAAAATCCCTCATTTCCCGTGCACCTGTCATACCCAAGGAAGTGTGCCCCTTCTCTGCTCAACAATACTTCGACTACCCCACTTCCCTTTGAGAGTTACCAGCAACAGGCTGGACAAGAATTCTCTAAGCACTGGAACTAAGTCTTAGCACGCCAGGGAACAATTCTCAATGAAACTCCCACCTGGAGAGTATGCCCACGAGTTTGACAACCCACTTCTCAACAACCAATCTCTCATCTAGAGAGACTGCTCATGGGCCTAAAAACCCATCTCTTCAATAGTAAACTCTCATTACATCCCCACAACTCATTAAAAGATTCTCTTTTTTATCAAGGTAATAGTCCTCCTCTTTCAGAATTGACCCCTTCTGCACACGAGAGTCAATCATAAATAATGCATTTTGAATAATGCCTAAAATACACTAAGGCAACCAATATATATTGTGTGCCTTCAAATTAATATCTGTCACCTTCATAAGTATCATAATCCACTTGGTGGATTGTTCCCTACCCTCGAGAACTTATGATAAAATAATTATCCACCTCATCTAGGTGGATATTGGTGGCCACCCACCTATTCCAATTGGCTCCTCTTATCAGTTTTTAGTTCAACATGTTCTTTTGTACTTATTTTTAATTGTGGGTTCTACACTTCCAGGGTTTTCTAAAGCCCTACACATCTTCCAGGGTTTTCTAAAGCCCTACACATCTTCCAAGTGGATATTGGTGGCTTCCCACCTAATCCAACTGGCTTATTTTGTATTTTTGTATGTCAACACATATTGTTGTACTTCCAGGGCCATTTTGTGACCCTAAAAAGTGTGATTTGGCATGACACATTCAAACTATAGACAAAATCAAGGTTTGACGATATAATCAATGGTTCTCTAAAAAACCTTTCCAATGGGCTATCACGCACCTGAAACGGAGATCATATGAAAAAGTTACGACCCGAGTGTTAGGTTTTTGGATGTCTAGGGTTTTTTAATTCATGTTTATCATAAAAAAGGACTTCAAAGACTCATTGTAATAATCTTCTTGTGAATGAGCGTAGATGTCACATCTTTTCTTAGAGATAAATCTCCCACCATTCTAGCGAGTCTTGGACTCTATATTTTTGCAGTCTCTTTACTATTCTTTCACTAATAGAAATCAAGTATTGTTGTATTTCTCTATTTCTAAAAATATTCATGAGTATTTCATTGTAATATCTTTTCTTTCATTTTGTTTTGAAAATAACCTGGATTAGTGGTATCAGAGCAGGCTTCTCTTGATCATTTTCAGTGCATGTCCCCAATAAGGTCCAAGTATAGCAAGTTGGGTCTTGAGTTTGTCTCTCTTTAGGACAATCACTCTCGCATGCCAAGAAACCCTCGATGGCGGAATAAAATAAAAATGACAGAGAAAAATATTCTATTAACCTATTTCTTGAGCAATCTCTCATGTGACAGAAGGATGAAATGATGGAGAATTTTTCTCACATCCTTCAATGCCTACCGATAGAAACAAGAACATCTTCATCAAGAGGCAATTTTGGAGGAACCTTTCCCTTAAAGGTACAAGTTAATTTTGATATTCCCATATTTGAAGGTCAGATAGATGAGGATGACCTAGAAAAATGGTTAAATCTATTAGACGATTATTTCTCTATTCAAAATTTTTCCGACAGGGAAAATATTACCTTTGCAATCATCAAGGCTCTCCCCCATGTCAAAAATTGGTGGGAAAATTACTGGGAGAAAAGTTCAACAGAGGACTCTGGGATATATGGGGTTGAGCCCACTCGATATTTTTTTGTGGATGCGGTCAAAGAACAATACTATCTTGTTGATAACTATGAAGACCAATACATGAGATGGACCACACTGTAGCAAGAGAAGAGACAAATAGTTTTGGAGTTCACAAATACTTTCCATACCTTGCACACAAAGTTGGGTATCAAATACTTTTAGCGAAATTTGGTTCTAAAATACCGTGGGGGTCTGTATAGGTATGTCAAAACCGAAATGGATTTCCTAAAAATATCATCGTTGGGGGATACCTATCGATATGCTTTCAAAATCGAAAATAAATTTAGGCACTAGAACAAAGGTGAATTCAGGTCTATAAATATGCAACAACCAAAGCACAGTAAAGACAACCCTAACCAATAGCCTCTAGACAACTAGTCCAAGACACATGACATAACGTGTAAAGTAAAGACAAATAATGAAACCAAGAAGTGGTGTTACTTCCACAAAATCCCCTGGTACAACACCGATGAATGTCTCTTTAAATAGTCATTGGTGGCCAAGTTCAAAGACATAGAGCCAAACCCTGATTCATAATCCGATCCAGAAAATATTGAAAAATACAGATCATCGACGCATACCCCACTGCTACTATCGCAACCATAATAATTAAGCTAGAATAACTAGCAGATCTTGAAGAGGGGGAGCGCCTCTTCCATTCATAGATGTGGGTGAAGGGGACCCCATTAAATTTCATTGTTGATAGCAGAATCTAGAAGAACCTCATCTCAGCTAAGGTCTCCAAACATTTAGGGTTGTTTATAACACCACACCTGCATCCATACAACATCGGGTGGTTTCACCAGGGATGAGATCTTCATGTCAGCCAATAGTGTTGCATGTCCTATGGAATCCATCCCTTCAAGGATGTGGTAGTGTGTGATATTTCCCCTCTTGATGTTTGTGATGTTGTTTTGTCCCAATCATATATGTGTAAACTCCATGATTTCTATGATTCTAGACCCCATAGTGTCATTATTACTCTAGAATATCATCTGTACAGGATATCAGAGGTATTTTCGACTACTGCTCTACCAAAACAACACCGCAAGGTAATTTCTCATACTCCAAAATTCATCCTCTTCATAGTCTATTCAAAGGATGAACATAATACCAAAATAACCACTACATCCTCAACACCTTCTATCCAGTAAAAACATATTGTCGAAGAGGAAGAAGATATTTTTTCTTCACCTACAATGGTGCCTACACAATTCCCCATCCAACCCAGAGACAATAGGTTAGTGGAATCGATTCAACCCCTCCAGTAATAGGTTTGTGACCATATTCCACAAGCCAAGAAGCACAACTTATCCAACAAGGCATGTAGCTCACCAAGCTTCAGATTCAGAAAATATTTTCCCCTCTTCCATGGGAACTTAATTCAATGGAGACCATTGCTTCCTAAGGGGGGAGGATTGATCCAGATGGATATTGGTGGCCACCCACCTGTTCCAATTGGCTCCTCTTGCCAATTTTTAGTTCAACACATTCTTCTATACTTCTTTGTAATTTTGGGTTCTACACTTTTAGATTTGTCTGAAGCCCTACACATCTTCCAGGTGGATACTGGTGGCCACCCACCTAATCCAAGCAGCTTATTTTGTATGTTTTCATGTCAGGACATCTTGTTGTACTTCTAGGGCCGTTTTGGGTCCCTAAACAATGTTATTTTGGTGTTCCATAGTCAAACTATAGATGGAGTCAGATTTTAATGACATACTACATAGTTTTCTAAAATACCTTTCCAATGGGCTATCACATGCCTAAAATGGAGATCATATGCAACATTTATGACCCCGAGAAGTTAATGTACTAACTTAGCCAAACATAGCCCACATGAATTTTGGCGTTTCATCTCCTAGGGTTAGGTTTTTGGATGTCTATAGTTTTGGAATTCATGTTTATCATAAAAAGGCCTTCAGAGCCTCATTGTAATAATCTTCTTACGAATGATCATAGCCTTCACATCTCTTTTCAAAGATAAAGTTGCCACAATTCTAGAAAGTCTTGCACTCTGTATTTTTATAGTCTCTTTACAATTCTTTCATTAATAGAAACCAAGTATTGTTGTATTTCTCTATTTATGGAAATTTTCATGAGTATTACATTGTAATATCTCTGCTATCATTTCATTTCAAAAATAATCTGGATCAGTGGTATCAGAGAAGGCTGGTATTGATCATTTTTTAGTGCATGTCCCTGACAAGGTATGATTATAGCTAGTTGGGTCTCAAGTTTGTCTCTCTTGAGGAAAATCAATGTCACACGCCCAAGAAACCCTCGATGGTCGTAGAAAATAAAAACGATGAATCAAAATATTCTATTAACATGTTTCTTCAGAAATATCTCACATGAAAGAGGGACAAAATGATGGAGAATTTTGCACACATCCTTTAATGCCTGCTGATAGCAACATGCACATATTCATCAAGTGTCCTTTTTGGAGGATCCTCTCCCTTCAAGGTACAAGCTAGTTTTTATATTCCCATATTTGAAGGTTAGATAGATTTGGATGCCCTATAAAAATGGTTTAATCAATCAGAAGGTTATTTCTCTGTTCAAAATTTTTCTGACAGGGAAAAGACGACCACCTTTTCACTTCTCAAGGCTCTCCCCCATGTCAAAAATTTCTAGCAAACTTATTGGGAGAAAAGTTCCACAAAGGAATCTAGAATAAATGGGATCGAGCCCACTTGGGAATTTTTTTTGGATGCATTCAAAGAACAATACTATCGTGTTGATAAATATGAAGACCCGTACACGAGATGGACCACACTGTGACAAGAGAAGAGCCAAATAGTGACAGAGTTCACAAATACTTTCCATACCTTGTGCACCAGGTTGGGTATCAAATAGTTTGAGCGACATCTGGTTCTGAAATACCATGGGGATCTGTGTAGGTACATCCAAACCAAAATGGATTTCCTAAACATCTCATCATTGGGGGTTTCCTATCGATCTACTACTAGAACAAAGGGGACTTTGGGTCTGCAAATATGTAACACCCAAATCACGGTAAAGACAACCCTAACCAACAACCTCTTGAAAACCATTCTAAGACATGAGATAGAAAGTGTAAATTAAAGACAAATAATGAAACTGGGAAGTGGTGTGACTTCCATAAAATCTCCTGGCACAACATTGATGAATGTCGTTCAAAATAGTCATTAGTAGCCAAGGTCAAAGACACAGAGCCGAACCCTGATTCAAAATTCGATCCAGAAAATATTGAAAACAAACAAATATTCAACACAAACCCCACTGCCATTGTTGCAACCACAACAATTCATCTATAAGAACCAATAGATATTGAAGAGGGGGAGCACCTCTTCCATTCATAGATGTGGGTGAAGGTGACCCCATTGCATTTCATTGTTGGTAACAGTAGCCAAAAGAAAATCATCTCATCTAAGGTTGTGAAATAGTTGGGGTTTTCAACAACACCACACCCACACCCATACAACATCAAGAGGCTTCAGTAGCGACGAGATCTTCATGTCAGTCAATAGTGTCGCCTGTCCTATGGAATCCATCCCTTCAAGGATGAGGTAGTGTGTGATATCTCCCCTCTTGATGTTTGTGATGTTTTGGGCCAACCATATATGTGTAAATGTCATGTTTTCTATGAGTCTAGACCCCATAGTGTCATTATTACTCTAGGAGATCAACTCTACAGGATACCAGAGGTAGTTTTTCCTACTACTCCACCAAAACAACACCACAAGTTAATCTCTCATACTGCGAAATTCATCCTCTTCACAGTCTATTCAAAGGATGAAAAAAAGACCACTACAATGACTGCAGCCTCAACACCTTTTATCCAGGAAAAACAAATTGTCAAAGAGGAAGAATATATTGTTTCTTCACCTACAATGGTGCCTACACAATGCCCCATCCAACCCAGAGACAATAGGTTGGTGGAAATGATTCAAACCCTCCAACAACGGATTTGTGACTGTCATCCATAAGGCAAGAAGAAAAACTTCTCCAATAAGGAACGCAACTCACCAAGTTTCATATTTAGAAAATTATTTCGCATCTTCCCTGGGCACTTAATGTAATGGAGACCATTTGTTCCTAAGGGGGGAGGATTGATCCAGGTGGATATTGGTGGCCACCCACCTATTCCAACTAGATCCTCTTGACATTTTTTAGTTCAACACGTTCCTCTGTACTTCTTTGTAATTTTGTGTTCTACACTTTTGAGGTTGTTTGAATCCCTGCACATATTCTAGGCAGATATCGATGGCCTCCAACCTAATCCAACTAGCTTATTTTGTATGTTTTCATGTTAGCACATCTTATTGTACTTCCAGGGCCATTTTAGGTCTCTAGATAGTGTTATTTTGGTGTGACATAGTCAAACTATAAACAAAGCTAGAGTTTGACAACATAATACGTAGTTCTCTAAAATACCTTTCTAATGGGCTATCACGCACCTAAAACATAGATTGTATGCAAAAGTTATGACCCTGGGAACTTAATGTACTAACTTACCCAAATGGGACCCACGTGACTTTTGGTGTTTCATCTCCTAGGGTTAGGTTTTTGGATGTATAGGGTTTTGGAATTCATGTTTATCATAAAAAATGCCTTGAGAGCCTCATTGTAATCATCTTCTTGTGAATGAGGATAGCTATCACATCTCTTCTCAGAAATAAAGTTTCCACCATTCTAGTAAGTCTTGCACTCTGTATTTTTATAGTCTCTTTACAATTATTTCAGTAATAGAAATCAAGTATTGATGTATTTCTCTGTTTTTAGCAATTTTCATGAGTATTTCATTGTAATATCTCTACTTTCATTTCATTCTGAAAATAATCCGGATTACCACCAATTTACACTTTACCAAAAATATTATAAAATATTCCCTAAGACTTATGTCCCACCCCCTTTTCCATTTTCCGGTGGAGTCACCCCCCCATCTCTTTTTTTTCTGAGTCTGTTTGCATGCAACGATGTAATATTGTATTAATAACTGTGATTACGTTTACATGGATAGGTGCACTGGCCTATCTTCATCTGAGATCACCAGTATCATAACCACACAGGCTCTCTGGCCTTAATACATATACAGTCATATATACACACATATATATAACTCAACTTTACATGCATTTTCAGGTCATTCTCGTGCACTTACCTAAGTGCATGCAACACTGTGAAATGTGTGCACTTACCCAGGTGTGTGCAACACTGTGAAATGTGTGCACAATGTCTTTGATACAATACTCCATGCACTACTCAGGTGCGGGCAACATCAAAACTTAGTGCCAAGGGCTCACCATCTTACATGTACATTTACATTTACATTTGATACCATGAATCACCAG
>JZKD02S0064750.1:9785-25694 GCA_000966675.3 Picea glauca
AAGAAACAGAGGAAGGGGAACACCTCTTTCACTCATATATGTGGGTAAAGGGGGCTCCTCTTAATTTCATTGTCTATAGCGATAGTCATAAGACCCTGATCTCAAAAGAGGTCATCAAGCGGCTGGACCTGCCAATGACACCGACCCGCAACCCTAGCAGGGATGATTTTAGGGGATAAATTTCGCTCATGGGCTAATTTTCCATGGTTTTTACCAAAAATAGATTTGCTATTCTAAAAATGATTCGCCCAAATTATATAGGATAAAATTATTTTACCTTACAAATCACCAAAAATTTATATAAACTATATAAAATCCTTATAAATTTGAATATTTTTATAAAAATATCACCAAACATTTTATAGTTGGCATATGAAGGATTGGTAATATTCACCAAGGTTTCTACATTTTAAAATAAATTTCCATCCTTAAAATCATCCCTAAACCCTACACCATCGACTAGCTTCACCAAGGAAGATATCTTCATGTCAGCCAACAATGTCGTCTTCCCTATGACATCAAGTCTTTCAAAGATGAGGTATTGTGTGATATTTCTCCCCTCTAAGTTTGTGATGTTCTTTTAGGACAAAAATATTTTCGGAAGCACCATGTTGTGTATGAGTCTTGAAATCGTAGCGTTATTATTACTTTGGATAGACAATTGTACAGGATACCAGAGGTAGCACCGCCTACTGTTATTTCTTTAATATTTTCTAAGGAATGCAATAAGGACATTTCACAAACCAGGAAGCTCATCTTCTTTATGATTTGTGCTCATAGTAAGAAGAAGGTCACTGCCACATCTTTGGCCTCTACACAGAGCCACTCTTTGTAGCAGAAGCAAGTGGACGGGATCATGGAAGAGTACAGAGACATCTTCTCCTCACCCACCAAGGTACCGACACACTGCCAAGTCAAGCATCCAATTGATCTAACCCTCGGTGCACCTCTACCTAATGATCCAGTTTATCGTCACTTGCTAATGGAAAATTAGGAAATCAAGCATCAAATCCAAGATATTCTTCAAAAAGGGCACATAGGACCCAACTCCTCCCATTGTGGAAGTCCAATTGTACTAGTGTAGAAGGAGGATGGGACATGGCAACTCTGTATTCATAACAAATAATTAAACAAAATCACAGTCAGAAACCGGTACCCGATTCCCAGGATTGATGACCTTCTTGACCAACTCAAGGGGGGAAATTTATTCAACAAGATTGACCTAAAGTCTAGCTACCACCAGGTTCCCATCGAAGCAAATGATGTCTGGAAGACAACTTTCAAATCTAAAGAAGGTCTCTTCGAATGGTTGGTCATTCCTTTGGCCTAACGAGTGCACTAACCACTTTCATGAGGTTGATGGATTATGTATTGAGACCCTTCACCAACTCTTTTGTGGTGCTATATTTTGATGACATCCTCATCTTCAACAGAACTTGGAAGAATCACATGAGGCATATTCAGTAGGTTTTGAGCACTCTGCAGTAGCACAAGCTATATTCCAACTTGGAAAAATGTTCCTTTGGCATGAACAGGGTCCAATAATTGGGATACATTGTTGATGAGCATGGGGTACATGTTTATCCCACTAAGATCCAAGTCATCCATGACTGGCCATCTCCAACCACACTAACCGATCTTTGAAGCTTCTTGGGATTGGCCAACTTCTACCAACTATTCTTGTTGGGATTCTCCCATATTGCATGGGCTCTCATCCATGTGACCAAGGGTGGTGGAAGGGAAATGTTCATGTGGGGGAAGGAATAACAACGATAATTTGATGATATAAATCATTTCTTATGCTCAGCTCCAATACTCTCCTTTCTTGATATGAAACAACCATTAAATATTGAGACCGATGCCTCTAACTATGTTGTAGGCACAATTCTCACTTAGCATGGTCATCCAGTGGCATACCATAGTGAGACACTCTCGAATACTTTCTGGAAATACCCCACCTAAAACAAGGAAATGTATTCCATTGTACAATCTTGTCATCAATGGAAACATTACATTCTAGGAAATAAGACAATCATCCACATTGATCACAATCCCCTACAATTCATACAGACAGAGGGGAAGTTGCAGAACGATCGTCATCAGAAGTGGTCCACCTACCTATAACAGTTCCATATCAACATCAAGTATTAGACATGGAGCATAAATCATTTCGTTGAATGCCTTAGTCAACCTCCCATGGCTACACTCACCATTGTGCTCGATTCATGTGGACATGAGGCATCAAAGTGGCCCCAACTTTATCAGCAAGATATGGACTTCACCACCACCTATAAACTCTTGGGTATAGGTGCGAATGTCACTAATTTTCATATTCAAGACAGGTTGTTATGCCATCTGGGCCATATCTGTGTTGCTGCAAGAGAGTGTGAAAAAATGATTTGGGAATCCCACTACAATCAGATGGAAGGACATTTTGGCATGGATAAAACTGTGGTCATTCTCCAGAAAAAAATTTATTGGCCAAAAATTCGACAGGACGTCAGCAAGTATATCAGATCTTACACTTCCTATGCCATTTCCAAGACATCCATCAAGAAGCAAGGCTTATACACCCCTCTTTCAACCCCTGATGATCCTTGGGAATCCATATCAATGGATTACATGTCTGGCCTTCTGTCCACCAAGCATGGAAATGATTGTTTATTTGTGGTCATTGATTGGTTTTTGAAGATGGCCATCCTCATAGTCTGCAAGAAGAACATCACAGTGACAGATACTTCCAAGATCTTCGAATGAGTGTGGGTCCATTTTGGGATACCAGAGACCATCATATATGACTAGGAAAATAGGTTTATCAACACATTTTGGTCGAGTCTTTGGTCACTCTTGGACACCAAGCTCACTAAATCCACTGCTTTCCACCCGCAAACAAATGACCAAACAAATGTTTTCAATCAGATGATTGTGCACATATTGCACGTGTACAACTCTAATAATATGCATACAAGGGATTAGAGTCTCCCCTATGTTCAACACAGTTACAACATGGTTCTCCATAGCTCCATTGGCCATAGCCCATTTCAGGTGGGACTAGGAATCCAACCCTTGGGTCCCATTGATGTTGCACTACCTATCGAAACCAAATAAACAGAATCTTCCCATTTTTATTCTAAGACCGACAAAGCCACCATATTCATTGAGTAGATTCATCACATCCACCAACAGGTCCATGAGATGTTTTAGAAATCCAATGCTAAGTACAAGCAACGCCATGATAAACATAGGGTACCACACCAATTTTAGGTTGGAGACAAGGTTTGGTTACATTTGCAGAAGGAGCATCTTACAAGGGCCCATCAAAGTCTCCGCCCACTTTGCTATGGGCCTTACACCATCACCAAGGTTGTGGCTAGCAATGATTTTGAGCTCAACACTCCACACTTCCTTGGCTTGCATCCAGTATTCAATGTGGACCTCCTTCGACCATATTTTACACCATTATTGGAAAATTTAGAGATCAAAGAAAAACTGAAACCAACAGAGCTCAAACTTGAATGCATGGAACAATAATCCACTGATTAGATAGTGGACACACAGTTCAAGGGAACTCGTCAACAGAGGATCTAGATTTATCGGGTTGTCAACACAAGGAAACTCCTACACCAAGGAAATTTGCTCACCCATAGACAAATTTAGTAGAAGTTTCCTCACTTGATGGAGGAAATCAACGCAATGGATACCATTTCTTCCTAAGGGGGGAGGATTGATCCAGGTGGATATTGGTGGCCACCCACATATTCCAATTGGATCCTCTTGACAATTTTTAATTCAACACATTCTTCTGTACTTCTTTGTAATTGTGGGTTCTACACTTTCGGGGTTGTCTGAATCCCTAAATATCTTCCAGGTGGATACTTGTGTCCTTCCACCGAATCCAATTGTCTTATTTTGTATGTTTTCATGTCATCACATCTTGTTGTACTTCCAAGGTCGTTTTGGGGCCCTAAACAATGTTTTTTTGGTTCTCCATAGTCAAACTATAGACAAAGTTAGATTTTGACAACACAATGTTTAGTTCTCTAAAAAGCATTTCCAACGAGCTATCATGTGCCTAAAACAGAGGTCGTATGCAAACGTTACCACCCCGAAAAGTTGAGGTACCAACTTACCCATAGGGGCCCACATAACTTTTGGCGTTGCATTTCCTAGGGTTAGGTTTTTGGATGTCTAGTGTTTTGGCATTCATGAGTAATATTAAAAAGGCCTTTGGAGCCTCATTGTAATCATTCTTCTAAGACAAATGCGTGTAGAAGACACATATATTCTTAGGGATAGTTACCACCATTCGAGCAAGTGTTTCAGTTATGTAGTTTTACAATTTCAACCTATTTCATTTATTCAATAAAATATATTGTTCACTGGATATTTGTGTTGTTCTGGTGATCCGGATTTTATGAGAAAAAAAATGAATACAGATTATTAAAATATGACCAACACAGAATAACAGAGATACAATAAAATTGGTTTCTATTCAATAAAGAAATAAGTTGAAACTGTAAAAGGCAGTAGAAAACAAGCTTGCTGGAATGGTGGTGGCTTATCTCTGAGAAGAGATGTGACGACTACACTCATTTGAAATAAGATGATTACAATGAGGATTTGAAATCCTTTTTACAATAAACAATAATTCCAAAAACCCTAGACATCCAAAAACCAAACCCTAGGAGATGAAGCGCCAAAAGTCAAGTGGGCCCCGTTGGGGTAAGTTAGTACATCGACTTCCCGGGGTCATAAATTTTGCATACGATCTCCATTTTTGGCACACAATATCCTATTGAAAATTTCTATCTGAGGAATACACATGTTTCCGTCAGACTCTAACTCCGTATACTTTCTAACTGTGGTGAGCCTCAAAACGACCCTGAAAGTGAGGGACCTGAAAACTAGGAAAAAAAGGCAAACTAGAAAACTGCCAAAATGAGCCAGTTGGAATAGGTGGGAAGCCATTGACATACATATGGATCAATCCTCCCCCCTTAGGAAGCAATGGTATCCATTGTGTTGAGTTCCCCCATCATATGAGAAAATTTCTTCTAAATTTGGCCTTGAGTGAGCCACTTGCCTTGGTGCAGGAGCTGCCCTACTTTGACAACTCGATAAAGTTGGATCCTTTGCTGGCGAGTTCCCTTAACCTGTGTGTCCAAAATATGATCATTGGTTTCATGTTGTATGCAGTTGAGGTTGATATCTGTTGATGTCAATTGTTCTGCTATCTCTCTCATGTCCAATAATGGTGGGATATAAGGTCGAAGGAGATCCATGTTGAACACTAGGTGCAGGCCAAGGAAAGGAGGAATGTTGAGCTCAAAATAATTTTCACCCACAGCCTTGGTGATGGTGTACAGCCCATAATGGAGTGGACAAAACTTCTGATGGGGCCCTGTAAGGTGTTCTTTCTGCAAGTGCAACCAAACTTTGTCACCCACCTGAAACTTATGTGGCACTCGGTGTTGATCATGGCGCTGCTTGTACTTGGCATTTGACTTCTGTAGAATATCCTGAACCTATTGGTGGATGTGTTGTATCTTCTCAATGAAACAAGTGGCTTTGTTAGCTCTAGTTGGAGAAGGGAATGATTCGGTCAAGGTGGCCGCAAGGGGTAGTGAAACATCCATGGGACCTAATGGTTGGAATCCCAACCCCACCTGAAAGGGGCTATGTCCATTTGAGCTATGCAGGGCTCGTTTGTAGATATGTGGAACATATGGAATACTCTCATCCCATGTGTGGGGGTGCTTTGAATTGTACATGTGTAGGATATGCATGGTCATTTGATTTACGAGTTCAGTTTGGCCATCTGTCTGGGGGTGGAAGGTCGTGGATTTGTTGAGCTTGGTGTCCAACAGTGACCAAAGGCTTGACCAGAATGTGTTGAGAAACTGACTGTCCCAATATGATACAATGGTTTGAAAGTTTCCAAAATGTACCCAGTCTCATTCAAAGAAGAGCTTGGCAGTGGCCTTTGTTGTGATGTTCTTATTGTAGGCGACCATAATTTCCATCTTAGAAAAGTGATCAACAAGCACAAAAACACATTCATTTCCCCTCTTGGTGGATGGGAGACCTAAGATGTAGTCAATTGAGATGGATTCCCATGGCCTGTCAGGAGTAGGCATAGGGGTGTATAGGCCCTATTTCTTAGTGGTCGGTTTGGTATTAGCATAGACATGCAGAACGTGATATAATTGTTGACATCTTGTCAAATTTTCGGCTAGTAGAAATGTTTATGCAACATAACCACTGTATTTTTGGTGCCGAGGTGTCTTTCCATCCGACGGTAGTGGGATTCCCAAATCATCTTCGATCTCTTGCTTGATGGAACATATATATGGCCTAGACAATAGAACAACCCATCGTGAAGATGGAAATTTGCGACAACTAAGTTTACACCCAAAATGTGGTAGGTGGTGGTGAAGTCTGGGTTTGTCTCATAGAGTTGGAGCCATCCAAAGGTCTCGTGGCTGAAAGAGTCTAACACTATGGTGAGTGTCACGATTGGAGGTCGACTGAGGCAATCCACAACTCAGTTGGTACTTCTTTTTTTATACTTAATGTTCAGGTAGAATTGTTGCTAGTATGTGGACCACTTTTGATGGTGGTCATTCTGCAATTTTCCTTGTGTCTGCATGAATTGCAGTGGCTTATGATCAGTGTGGATGACTGTCTCCTTCCCAATAATGTAATGTCTCCATTGGTGATAGGCTTCCACAATGGAGTACATTGTTTTGTCGTAACTAGGGTACTTACAAACAACATCTGATAGTGTGATAACGATGCCCATGACATAGTCTGAAGCATATGTCTCGATCTCAAGGGTTTTTTTCATGTCCGGTAATGAAAGTATTGGGGCTGAGCACAAGAATTGCTTCAAATCATTGAATGCTTGTTGTTGGGACCAGACCCACACAATGTTTTTCTTACCACCACCCTTGGTTACTTGGCTGAGGTCCCAAGCAATATGGGAGAATGTCAACAAGAACCTATGGTATAAATTGGCAAGGCCCATGAAGCTCTAAATCTTGGTGAGTATGGTTGGGGATGGCCGGTCACGAATGACCTAGATCTTTGCTGGATCCACATGTATGCCATGCTGATAAAAAATGTAGCCCAAGTAATGGACCTTGTCCATGCCGAAGGAGCATTTTTCCAAGTTGGCATATAGCTTGTGCTTTCACAAGGTGTGCAAAACCTGTTGAATATGTTGCAAGTGTTCTGCCCAAATGTGGTTGTAGATGAGGATTTCATCCAGATACATCACTACAAAAGTATTGGTGAATGGTCACTGGATATCGTCCATCATCCTCATGAAAGTGGCTAGAGAATTTGTCAAACCAAAAGACCTTCCTTTGAATTAAATGCGGTTTTCCATACATATGTTTGTTCTATCGAGACCTGGTGGTAGCCAGACTTCAAATAAATATTACCGAAGTATTTGGCCCCCATGAGATGATCAAGGAGGTTTTAGATTAGGGGAATCAGGTACCAGTTTCTGACTGTGATTTTATTTAGGGCCCAATAATCAATGTAGAGTCACCAAGTTCCATCTTTCTTCTGTACCAACACGACTGGGCTCCCATAAGGAGATGATTTGGGACAGGTGTGCCCCTTGTGGAGTAGTTCTTGGATCTTCCACTTGATCTCCTCATTCTCTAATAGAGAGTGATGGTACACTGGCCCATTGGGAAGCAATGCATCGGGGGTTAGATCGATGGGATGCTTGACCTGAAAATGCAGAGGTACCCCGGTAGGTGAGGATAAGATATCCAATTATTCTTCGATGACTATATCCACTTGCTTCTAATGTGTGGAGAGGTCATCTGCGAAGGCCTTGGATGTGGCTGCGATATTTCTCTCACTCTGAGAGTGAATCATGAAGAAGAAAAAATTCCTCGTCTGCGAGATGACCTTGCTGCATTGTTTGGTAGAGATAAAGGAAATAACACTAGGTGGGACTACCTCGGGGATCCTGTACACTTTCTTATTCAAAGTAATAATAACATTGGGAGGACTAGACTCATATACAACATGAAATTTCCATAAATACTATTGGCCCAAAATAACATTACAAACTTCGAGAGGATAAACATCACACAATACCTCGTCTTTGAAGGTATTGATGTTTTATGATAGTCAACATTGTTGGCTGACGCAGATATCGCTTCCTTGGCGGAGCCATCCAATGGTGTAGGGTCATGGGTGTGGCATTGTCGGCAGGGCGAGCCGCTTGACAACCTATGATAAGATGAGGTTCTTCTGGCTACCACTATCAACGATGAAGTGCGGTGGGGTACCCTTCACCCACATATGTGAATGAAAAAGGCACTCACCTTCCTCTGGCTCGTCTGGTTCACTGAGATGGAGCATGGCAGTGGAAACGGTAGCACTATATTCTACATCAATGGTTAGTCTCCCCCTTTCTGGTTCTGATTCAGAGTTGGAACCCACATCTGATTCAGAGGCTTTCGCCTCAACCACCAGTAACTTCTTGGAGCGGCAATCAACAGTGTTATGCTAGGGACCCTTATGGAAGTTGCACCACTTATTTATATCTTTATTTGTCTTTTCAGTGTCCTTATTTTCCTACGGCTTGGAGTGGTTTTCCTGATACTATCCATATTTTATTTGTCCTTTTTTTTTCAGGTTAGGGTCGCCCTTTCCTTTCTTTTGTTGTGCGGGGTTCCCAATCCCAAATTGTCGCATCCCTTGTTTGAGCTTCTGCTCGATTTTGATGCCATATTGATAGGTCATGCCCAAGGATGAGATGTCTAGAAATTCCATTTTAGTTTGAATGTATCGATGTAGAGCACCGTGATATTTGAGCACCATATATCGCTCAAAATATTTAATACCCAGTTTGGTACACAAGGTATGGAAGATATTTGTGAACTTAGACACTACTTGGTCTCTTTCTTTCTGCAGTGTGGTCCATTTTGTATACAGGTCATCATAACTTCTTCCAAGTTAGTATTGTTCCTTAATAGAATCCCCAAAGGATTCCCAGGTGAGCGCGACTATAAATAATGAGGGTTCCTCTGTCTCCTTTTGCTCGTGAAATTTTTCCCACCAATATTTGGCATGGGGAACGACTTTGAGGAGCACAAAAGTAATTTTTTCTCTATTCGAAAAGTTATGGAAAAAAAATACCCTTCTAGTAGATTCAACCACTTATCTACAACATATGCATCTATCTGAACTTCAAATACATAAATATCAAAGTTGATTTGTACCTTGAAGGGAGTGGCACCTATGCTCGAGGAAGATGCATCACCTGTTGGTAGTTGTCGAAGGATTTGCGCGAAAACTATCCATCATCTCGTTCCTTTGTTTCATGAGGGCTTCCTCAAGAAATGTTTTTAAAGGATCTCCTATACCATCATCTTTATTTTCTCCTGCCATGAGAGGTCGCCTGGGTGTGTGAGAGATTTTTTCCTCAAGAGAAACAAGCTCGAGACCCAATTCTTTGTACCCTGACTGCATTGGGGACATGCATTAAAAATGACAAGGAGTAGACCGCTCTGATACCACTGATCCATATTTTATGAGAAGAATGAAATGAATATATATTATTAAAATATTATTAACATAGAATAACAGAGATACAGTAAAACTAGTTTCTATTCAATAAGGAAATAAGCTGAAATTGTAAAATGCAGCAAAAAACAAGCTTGTTGGGATTGTGGCAGCTTATCTCTGAGACGAGATGTGACGGTTGAGCTCATTCGTAAAAATATGATTACAATGAGGCTCTGAAAGCCTTTTTACAGTAACCAATAATACCAAAAAACCTAGACATCCAAAAACCTAAACCTAGGAGATGAAGCGCCAAAATTCATGTGGGCCCCATTAGGGTAAGTTAGTACATCAACTTCCCGGGGTCGTAAATTTTGCATACGATCTCTGTTTTAGGCGCACGATAGCCCATTGGAAAGGTCTATTTTAGGAATACACATGTTGTCATCAGAATCCAACTTTGTCAATATTCTAATTGTGGTAAGCCCTAAAAAGTTTGTTTAGGGCCTCAAAACGGCCCCGGAAGTCAGGCACTCGAAAACTAGGAAAAAACTACCAAACTGGAAAACTGCCAAAATGAGATAGTTGTAATAGGTGGGAGGCCACCAACATCCATCTAGATCATCTGCATATATATATTTTTATTTTATTTAGTCTATTAATCAGTTCATTCCACTCCTAAATCGGGATCACATATCCATGGGTTTCCCTAGTGCAACATGTGAACATCTGCAACTTTCCAGCTTGCAACCCATGATTTCCCTCAAAAATCATAAAAAATAAAACAATTTTGTGTTTCCAAGAAGGTTTTTTGGTTTAGGCCATCCCCAATGTCCCCATGCCCATACACAACATAATACAACTACCACAACCTATTGGGGAAGATATAAAAGAACCATTGAGTTATAAGGAAAGGTCAAGTCCCTTGGTGCAAGGTTATGTTGTCGGTATCTAGAAAGCCTCCCTTATGTATGATCCTCTAAGAAACACACCCTTTTATCTGGAAACTCCTTTTCCAACACCTCTTTTCTATCTATATGGCTATAGGGTGTATCCTTATACCTATTTGGGTCATCCAAGGAAGAGTATAGTTGATGAGTCAATGCTTGAGGGATTCTTGGAGGAACCCAAACAGTTGGCTTCGAGGTGGTACCAAAGGAGAGATAAGGTTGTAACTTACCTTTCTGATTTGGTGTTAATAGAATAGTTTTTTTTCCCTCCTATATTGTATTCATTATATGTTTATGCTTATTAAGTTTACTTTGAATGTGATATATGACATGTATACTCTTTGATCGTATAAATACCTTCGTAGCAGCCCTTGTATTGTGTCCATTTTCCAGGTTGGTTCCAACAAAGTATCTGGATCTTGTTGAAATAAAGGAGTGGGATCGACATCAATTGAGAGACTTAAGGTGCACCCTTTCTCCTTTTTCCTTCCCTAACTTCTCCTACTAAAGTAGTTATTCTTTCATTTTTGTGTGCTTGTCGTGGAGGGAAGATCTCTATCTTCTCTATACAGTCTTGATCTGCTTTGATTTCAACCCAAAATCATAGGGGAAATATCCCATCAACACCTATGGTTCAACAGGGCAATGTCAATCAACACCCAATTGATTGCGTGGATTATAGGATTTCCCTCATCAAGGGAAGACCCACTACCCTTGTTCATAGAAAAGACGCAGGAAAAAGCATTAGTAGAAATAATGAAGGAAAAATATGGAACACACAATGGAGCACATGGATTAGATGTTGCAAGAATTAATGATGATAATATAATATTTGCAACATAGGTGTTTTCTTGAAAGTTACTTAGGAAATGTCATAGAGATCAGGTTCCAACATGAGTTATAGAAACAACTGATAAGTGTGTAGCAGGAGTGATGATGAACTCAACAACATTCTTGGTGAACCAATTCTTAATTGACTGCAAGGAAGCATAGGAGAAAGGAATGAAATTCCATTATGCTTGGATATTGATATTAACAACATTAGTTTCTTGGAGGGATATGGAAGAAACATAGTTTCTAGAGAGTATGCAGAAACCATACTTGGCAGCAAGGTATGTTTCATTGTGGCATACTGTGCACAAGAACAGAGAGATGGACAAAAAAATCACCTTCTATGTCTATAAGGAGACAATATGGAAATGCATTGAGGACACATTGCACATTATACCATGGATAGTTGAAGCATACAAAGGCATCACGTGATTCAAGGTAGGGCCACACCATATGTATGTTCAATCAAAGAGGGATCCAGATTAACAATGGTTTTCGAAAAACTATAGGCTGATAGAACGAGATGTCAGTGAGATGATAAACAACTAGGAAGTAGAATGGAGAACCCCAGTGACATATACAATGCAAAAGGAGACACAACAACCAGAGAAGGATCAAGAAGAAGAACATGAACATGAAGAACAAGGGAATGGTATAGGGGAAACTAAAATGAAACTGCATACTGGAGAGAAGAGAAAGGAGTACCCTAAGGAACACTCAGTGCATAAACATAAGAAGAGGAAAGTCTTCAAGGAAGTAGTGATCCAAGCCTTGAATGAGGATGACTTGGAAAATATTGGGTATTAGGTCAAGTAATAAACTAAAGAAGCATATCTACAAGCTAAGCAAAAGAAGGAGGAAATGGGCAATAATGTACAGGCACAGATAGATGCATTGTGCTAGATTTTGGAATCAAACAGGATAGCACCAGTCCAAACAACATAAGAAGAACAAATAGAGAGAATGGTGAAGACAACAAAGTCATAATCAACAACATCACAACTACCATCAACATCATTCAAGCAACAAATATTGAAGATATCAGCATGGCCTATAGAGTTCCCCACGACAAAGATGCATGAGTGAGCGCAGGAATTAAATCATATTGAATTAGTATTTTCTCAGTTAACCATGAACGTGTTACACAAATTGTAGAAAAATGTCATACAAGAAATTCAATTTCACACGAAATCAACTTATGTGGATTTATCCAAAGTGAATGAGGACAATGTTGCATTGCACACAAAATACAACAAACTAGTGTAAGAAAATGACAAGGTTGCACAGAGACAAGAAAGGTTGCATCGGGTAGTGCAGGAAGTATACAACAACATACTATAAATATACATGGAGGAAGATGCCCCATTGGAATATCTAGTAACAAAGATCAAGGAATCCATTCAGAGCTTCCACGTGAATACAATAGACTTGGAAATCGACAAAACATAAGGCACTCCATCGGAAGAAAGAGAGAAAAGGGAGGAAACAATCATGACCATTATGAAGAACATTAAGAGTTTGGATGAGCAATGTTCCACGATATGTGAAGAGAGTACACAGGTGTGGAATTAGTTGTTGTAGAATACATAACTACAAGAATTAGAACATAGGTTGCAGACTCTGCAGGACAAGGTGTAGAAGATGAAAAAAATAATGAACACTCTGCCACCAATAGAATGAATGGTTGCAATCATTGAGAATAGGAATATGAACTAAGAGGTAAACCAAATCAGAGTTGAACAAACAAATATTGCACAGAATCTTGAACCACTGTAGGAGGAAGTCTTTTGGGTGATGGAAAAACTTGCATCTACACAAGGCATAGTGAAGCAAGCAGTGCAAGATAGTGCAAATAAATTGAAGACCCATATTACCATGGAGACGGTAGAGGAGATTTTGACGCAAGAAGAAAAAGAAAAGGAGAAGGTTGCAACTACAAAGGAAACTTTTGAGAAGATTGTTGTGACATTGAAGGGAGTGAAGCAGGAGAATTGAGTGGCTTGGGACGAGCCATAGGTTAGTGTTGGGGGCCTATTGGGACAGGATTTTGGGACTAGTTTTGGGAGCTACATAATGCATGTAGAGGAAGGAAAGAAATTTGGTGCACTTTTGGGACTAGCATGCGTGCAAAGGAAGGAAGACCATTGAAGCCATTAGGAATTTTGGTTCCATTAACAAGGGATAAGCCCTATTTTAATTGTATAAATATGTTAGGGTTTTTGGGATAGAGTAGTAGAAAAAGAGAGGAAAGAAATGTATGGGCATATGTAAGGGTGATGAGTGACAATGATAGATAGAGAGATATGATAACAACAAGGGCATGATGTATGAACATAGTGCACATATTTTGTAAGAGATGATTCTGAATAATATAATAAGAATTCAGTCGTTGTGTAGATATCCCATCTTGGGTGAACCACATTAAATATGATGTCTTTGTCTCTTGATGTGTTTTTTATTCTGTTTATTGTGTGCATATGATGTATCTATGTTATTCTGAATATTTTGCATGTTATTTTGTTTTTTCACACATGATAAATGGTAGAATGAACTAATTTTAAGTATAATGGTTATGAGGACTACCTCCCATCCCTTCATGACTGCAAAAACCTGGTTCCTACAGTCTCCATAGATACCTCGAATGGGACATCACCTACTTGTGGGTGATGTTGAAAGGGTCGATATATAATGGTTTCGTTGGTGAATTAATTTTGAACCCTAGGTCTTCCCACTACAGGCTAACGTGACCCTATCCTCAGGAAAACTCATGAAAACTTCCTTAGTTTCCATTTTCATTGGGATGGCCTCTAGCCATCAAGTGAAATATTCTATGGAGGTCAAAACCAAATGATATATATTTTTGTATTTTTCCTTGAATTCACCAATGAAGTCTAAACCCCATCACTAAAAAGGGGCTTCAACAATGACTAGTTTCAAAGGAAATGGAGGGAGTCGTTGTTTTCCAGTGAAGAAATGGTAAGGTTGGCAAGACCTGAAATAATGATGGGTTTCAGTGAACAATATGGACCAATAATATATTTCCCGGAGAATCTTATGGGATGTGGTATGGGTGCAACAATAATGACCATAATACCCCGAATGGAGTTCCTTAATCAATTTTTTGACTTCGTCTTTTTTTATTCATCTAAGGATGATTCCATCAGGATTTTTCCAACCTAGGCCATCTTGGGTCAAACAATATTTCATGGCCGTTACTTTTGAAGATCTCTTCTTGTGGTACACTAACTGGTCAGGCATGACATGAAAGGTTCTTCAAGTAATATATATTCTCTGCATACCACTCATCATGTTCCAATTCACTTACTATTACACCAACTTGTTCACTTTCCCCCAATTGTATGTACTCTTTGTTTATTTCACTAAACATATGGGATAGACCTTGTCCTTTGATAATATTGGTGTGTTTTATCTCTAAATTATATTCTTGAATTTTGGAAACCCAGTTTCCCCTAGTCCCCAAGCAATATTGTTGAGAAACAACATCTTTGACAGGAGGATAAGGAACATAAGCCTTGATCTTGTTGTATCTAACATAACTTATAAAGTTCCTAAGGGAATTGACAAGGGCATAGGCTTGTTTCTTAGTGATCGAGTAGTTCAATTTTGAATTTGTGAGGAATTTTCTCATGAATTCCATGGGTTGTTCATAGTTGTCCTTGTTCTTTTGAAACAACACTGCTTCTATAGTGTCTTGAAAGGCGAATGAGTAAATTATGAAATCACAAGAGTAGTTAGGGATAAACAGGACCAGTGCCTTAGTGATTGCATCCTTAATATCTTAGAATGATCTTAAGCTATCCTTATCCCATATAAAGGTAACATCCTTCTTAAGTAAAACATTCATGGGATTAACCTTTTCAAAAAAATATTGGGATGAATCGTCTTATGAAGTTGATCTTACCAAAGAATGACTATAAATATTTCTTATTGGAGGGATGTCATATATTATTGATAGAATCGATTCTTTCAGGGTCGATGGATATGTATTTTCCAGAGACCATGTGTCCCAACAACTTCCCTTTATCGATGATAAAGATGGATTTCTTTGGGTTAATGGAAATTTCATACTTCCTACAACACTAAAATATCATATTTAAGTGTGATATATGAGCATCCCTTTCCTTGGACACAACCATCAAGTCATCTTGGTATATTTCTATTATCTTTTCTATCAAATCGCTGAAGGTGAATTCCATTTCCCTTTGAAAGGTCAATCCAACATTCATGAGGCCAAAAGGCATCATTACGTACATGAAAGTTCCACAAAGGGTGGTGAATGGGATCTTAAGTTGATCCTCCATTTTGACTAAGACTTGATATAGCCTGAGAAACCATCTAACATGGATATCATCCCTGCACTAATAACCCTTTGTATTAGATGTTCCATTTTTTGGAGGGGGTAATTATCCTTTAATGATAGTTGATTTAAGTTCCTAAAGTCAACACATAGTCTAATGTCACTATTTTTATTTCAAATGACCACTAGATCAGACATCCATGAAGAATATCTAATGGGTACTATGATCCTAGAATCAACCATCTTTTGAAGCTCTTTATGAATTTGGGGTGCCAATTT
>JZKD02S0064750.1:36405-62639 GCA_000966675.3 Picea glauca
TAACATCCCCCATGCATAAGGTATATCAATGACCACAACATTCATCTCAATATAAATGCAGGGAAATGCGGTGAGGCACACCATGATAGGTTTAGAGTCTACCCCACACACATTTGAAATGATGGTGTGGAAAGAAGCCTTCAATCAACCACCTATGTGTGTTTTGATGTGTTTCTTGGGATAACATTACTAGTGATTGCATAAGGAAGTTGGATGCAAAGAGTCATGCTTGCATCATGATGAGATACTCTGGCGAGTGAAAATCCTATCGACTGTTTGATAATGTCAAACATAAATTAATATCAGAAGAAATGTATAGTTTGATGATAATTATTTTGGAATTACATTGTTGAATGCCTCCTCTTGATTGATACAAGATGATCTATTTGATGTTGTCTTCGACACTGGTTCTCATGTTTCATATTTTAGTCCTTCAACTGGACAATCGAATTTTGTTCATGTTTAGACTAGACCGTCGACCTCCAATTTGACTAGTCTATCGTACTCCCTCTCGATTGGTCCACTGAATGAATATCCCCTGACTTCTTATCGACCTGTCATAGTGAACTGTATTTCACTTATTTCTTGTCTAGCCAAATGATCTTCCAAGACAATTGAAGTTGTTGGAGCTCATGCTAGAGATATTTCCTCTAGACGAAAAACTTGAATTCATGGAAATAACATTGTGAAACGTCGATGGGTTTACAGGACCAAATTTACCTCTAAAGGTGTTGTTGAGCGACATAAATCATGCCTTGTTGTGAAAGGATTTTCTCAACAAGAATAAATGGACTACACTTAAAAAAATCCCCTTGTTGCAAAGATGAACTTTGTTCAATTGGTTCTTTCCCTTACTTCCCGTTTTGGATGACAAATCCATCAAAAGGATGTCAAGAGTGCATTTCTTCATGGAAACCTATTTGAAGAAATTTTCATGGAACAAACACCTAATTTTGTGGTCACGAATTCTAACTTTGTTTGTCGACTCAAGAAGTTTCTTTACATTTTGAAGCAGGTTCCCCGATCTTTGTATACTAAGATCACCAGTTTCTTTCTTCGACTTAGTTTCAAAAATTGTGAATATGATCATAACTTGTATGTACTCCACACAAATGGAAACAACTTTGTTGTGTTGGTTTTGTCACTTGGGTGAGAAAAAAAAAACACTTGCATGTCTAGATGAGCCTGCTAGACAAGAAAAAAGTTTTTGAGTGGGTTAAACAAGCCAAACACATATGTAAACAAATAAATAAACTAAAACAACTAAGGAATAAATGTTAGGAAGCATGAGAAACTTAGAACCATGAAAATCAAACAATGACCAACATAATGCTACCAATGGATCAATAGATTAGTAGGCAAAACACCGTAGAGAATGTTTAGTGACTTATGAGTCCCCTCTTCCTCCTTGGAAGGGATCTTGAGTTCCCTAATTGAGAGAACTTCACTCTCTACAATGGAAGAAATGACCAATGGTGAAGAACAACAATGCTTTTTCCCTCAAGAGGTGAGTGGAATGGCCTATTGCAATGGTGTTTGAAGGCTCCAAAGAGAAAAGAGGATTCTCAAGGGATAATTCTTGTAGCATAACAATACTATGAAGATCTTGGTTTCTTAGTTCACCCATGGCTCTTACTTATAACATTCATACATGGAAAAATGTAATTGGTTCACAGTGTGAAAAAGGGGCCTTTTAGGGCACCCTCTAGACCTTGAACAACATTCAAGTTGGATTTTTCTTAGATATGAGTGTCAAATCATGTTTGGGGTTGGTCCATAAGTGGTTGAGGGGCCGACAAGATCCATAAATGCATCGTTCAGAGGAGTGTGTGGTTTTTTACGTGCACAGTCTCACATTTTGCGCGCTGAGGCCTCTATTGGCCTACGCACTATGCACGCACTCCCTTTGGTGACTTTGCACACTTCAATTTTTGACCCAATTGTATAGTTTTTTCCTTTTGAATGCATTTTGGTTCTATAGGTGGACTAATTTTTGTTGGCATTGATGTGTTATTTAACCATTTGCATGCAGTGTTGTAGATGATTTTTCAATGATAACAAATGCCCCATGATGTGTGAGGTTAGGAACATACGTATAGCCGGAATACATCAATGTTTATTTTGATAAGAGTTCCATTGTGATGAAGAGTGAAGAGAGGAAACGCAAGAGAGATCCGCCAGATCGAGAGGGAAAATTGTGGGACCCAAACCTTTCTCTAGGGAGAAAAAAATAAAAATTGTGTACAAACGAGGCAAGCATGCTCCATGCTCATGTCATGTAACCAAAATGTGAGACTGTAACTGAAGATGTATGTTGATGTAGATAATTGCAGTTCCCTCGAGGGCGGTTGATAATGATAGATGATAGTTCTGAATGGTGAACATACTCTAAAGTGAGGCAAGGACGACTGTAAGAATTGTCGATGACTCATAGGAATTCATGGCCTAATGAATTCAGAGGTCTTCGGCTAGTATGAAACAACTGCAATAGTCACGTAGTAAGACCCACCGTAACATGAGAGTTTGCTGAAGTCGAATTTTATGGGGGTCAACCGCATTAGAAAGAAATTATGATTCTCTCTGTGCCATCCAAGACTCCTCATTTTAAGGGTAATCAGAGTCAAGATACTACTGCCCTTCTGGAAACTATGTTGATGTCGACAAAAAGGGAGGAGTGACGCCAAGAAGTAAAGAGATTCTTGAAATCCACTAAGTGAGAGATGATATTAGGTACTGAAGGGTAACATGAACAAAGTCAAAGTGTTGTGAGACTCATGACTGCCCTTGGTTGGGGATTTTGAAGGGTGACTGGCAGCAACCATAAAACTGAATCTAGTGTCACGGGAATGACTATATATGGGTTTAAACTGTGCCAGAGATGAACAAGGTGGAATAACTTAGATATCATGGGTACATGGACTTGGGATACTTGGGGTTCGTGAATGATGTCGAAATGAAAAAGAGTGGATTCCCCAACCAAGGGCGACATGGGTTGCTTTTCCATAAATAAGAAGGCCATCAAATAGGATGACAAAAAAGATATGTATATGATGGAAACAAGGGATTTATACAATTACCAAATAAATAAATAATGAATTGGGTTGAGTATACATATACAAAAATGGGTGCCCCAGTGAAATATAGTTGGGCCTGTGAGGGTGAAATTTTGTGAAAGAGAATTGGTGGACGGTGGGGGGCCCATGGGTAGGTTTCTGTATTAGGTAAATCAATGGAGGACAATCTGCAGATGGGAAAATTGATGGTGGATGAAATGGAGGGCTAATGAAAATGAGGAGATGCAGTAAATTAGAACCGTTATGGTATGACCTAGGAGTCCATTGGGAAGGTTAGCAATATGGGGAGAAGAAGTATGGGGTTCATTCTCAGAAATGCAAAAGACTATCAGGACTCCCATCCCTAGGGGGTGAAATTAACATTAGTGTCAGGTTGTCAGGGGGAACTATGAATGGGACAACTCATGTGGGGGAGAGTGCTACCAGGTGACAGTACCCAAAGGAAACAGAGGTAAAGTTATTGTAGAGCCGGATGTAAGGACCCTAAGGTAAATGTCAGAGGGTGTGACTGGGATATGAAATTGATTTAAAGCTGGAATTTTTTGCATCACTTGACAATGTGGATGTAGTCATGAAACAAAGTGGGCCAGAAGTACCCTGCGCGAATGATTTTTTGGAAGGTGGACATACTTGAGAGGTGGCCACCACAAGTGTCATTGTGGAAATCATTCAATACTCAGTCAACTTCATCGATGGTAAGACATCGCTGAAGAATGGTGTCGACCCCATGTCGATAGAAAACATCTTTAATGAGGAGGTATTGAGGGGCATGATGGTGAATGCGTCGACGATCATATTGAGAGAGAGACGAGACCCAAACTTATGTGCACTAAGGTAGATGAGAAGTTTTTCGTACCATGGGTCATCAGAGGGGATGAAGAAGAGGTGTTCATCAGGGAAATCCATATTGATGGGGGAAGTTTGAGCGTTCGAAGGAAAAGTTGTGATGAGTTCCTCTAGGACAAGAGCTTTCTTTCTTTTGGGAGTAGATAAATATAGATTGTATTCCTAGAGGATAACGATCCATCGAAAAAATTTACCATTAATTTGACGTCGACTAAGAAAGTACTACATAGGGTTTGAATCTGCTACGACCTTGGTAGTTCGAAGTAGGATATAGTGCCACATTTTTTGGACTGTGAGGACAACTGCTAAGACAAGTTTATCTTCATGATTATACTTCAGGGGTGGACCTAAAATATTTTTAATGATGTAGTACATCGCATGATCGCTCCCATCATCCCCTAATTGGACGAGGAATCCTACTACTGGGACTGTTGAGGCTGACAAGTAGATGATGTAATTGAGATCATAGTCTGGGGAACTAATCAAAGGGGTATTGGATAGGGATGATTTAAAGTCATTAAAATTTGTTTGAGCATGTTCATCCCATCGAAATGGGATATCATGTCGCAGTAAGCAGATGAAACCATGTGCACGAGTGGCATAGTCTAGGACAAAGTGGCGTAAAAGGTTGGCTTTGCCTTGTAGGATTTGCAGTTTGCGTAAATTCCTAGGTGGTGGAATTTCCATGATAGATTGGACCTTGAGGGGGTCCATCGTCATGTTGGGAAACAATGAACCCAAGAAGGTGTTTGACTGTGACGCAAAAGACACACTTGAGGGGGTTCTAATGGATATTGTATTGGTGACATCGTTGGAAAACAATGCGTAAGTCGTCTAAATGTTGAGTTCTCTTTGTGGATCGAGCAGTGAGGTCATCCAAATCAACAAGGATGATGTGAGAAAGATCATGGAAAACATAGGTCATGGCCTGTTGAAATGTAGCACCCGCTTTCTTGAGTCCAAAAGGCATGACGTGATAAGAAAAGGTACCCTAAGGGGCAGTAAAATTTGTTTTATACTGATCTATTGGATGGATTTGGATTTGGTTATGGCCAGAGAACCCATCCATAAATGAAAGTACCTCATGTTTGGCACAATCATTGATGATTTGGTCGATGAAAGGGGTTGAGAAGCTTTCTTTGGGACGAGCATGGTTAAGATCATGGAAGTCTATGCAAACGCGAATAGTTCCCTGTTTTTTGTTCATAGGGACAGGGTTGGAGACCCATGAAGTGTATGTAATGGGGTAAATGAACCCAACAATGTGTAACTTGTCAATTTCGGCTTTGATAGTCGCATCTTTGGATGGGTGAAGTGGGCGTTTCTTTTGACATATAGGGGCGACATCTAGCCAAGTGTTGATGCAATCTTTGACTATAGAAGGATCGAGGCTAGACATCTCTCTATATGACCAGGAAAAAATATCTCGGTATTCCTGAAAGAGATATTTTTAAGCAATGCGTTCTTCAGGGTTATGTACGTTCTGTCATAAAGGTACGTGGGGTATATGAGGAGGGGGTTAGTGTTAGGGCGTGGAGGGCGTGGAATCATCAATGGTTGTCTGGTTGTATCGAGATTTTTTCCCGAGGTTGTAGGGGAAGAGTTAGGAGGGACTCCATATTGACGACCGTGAATTTGTAGAAAAACCTCTTCCTCACTAGTGAGGAGGATATTGCGGTTAACTGGATTTCTGGGTTGAGTGGGGATTCGGTGTTGATACTTCCCCATTTGGGGTGGCGTAGGGTGTACCTCCTGTTGGGTATTCATCATAACTTGGTGTGGAATATGATTTTGCAACATAGACATAGGTGGTGGTTGAAAATACTGTTGGGAGGCCTGCTGGGGGGCAGGCGACGCTGGAGGGAATTGAGGATTCATGGATGCTTTCATCCGTTTGAAATCGACAATTTGGGGGAAATGGTGAGTATAGTTCCCATACTCACCACATAGAGCGCAAGGGAAGTTATTCCTGAGATTGTTGTTCCTCCCTTAGCATGGTTGGTTGTTATTGTTTCCCCCTTGGGGGTTTTGGTTTCCTTGATCCCAATTGCCCCCAGCGAGAGGTTTTTGTTTGGGGTTATTCCCTCATGGTCCTGGGTTGTTATTGTTTCAGTTTTTTCCTTTATTTTTGGCATTATTCGATGGATGGGCCGGATTTTCTGTATTCAATTTTTCAAAAGTCTGAACTTGTTGAATGGGAGAGGGTTGAACAAAATTAACATTGGCGTACGGTTGTCCTGGTGGAGGAGAACTTGTTGAGGGGGACTAGGAAATGGAAAATATGGATTGCTTTGAGGAGATGATCCATAGGGTGTGTAGGAATTTAAGGTAATTCCCACACTTTTAGGGTTATATGCAAGGGTTGATGGTGAAATTGTACTTGTTTGAGAGACCGGATGCATCATGGGTACCGGTGGGGGTGCCCACAATGGTTGAGATGGACCACCCAGATATGACTATTGGTGGGGGGGAGGAGGGTAATAAGAAGTTCTTCCATATGGTTTCATATATTGGTTTTTCCCATAAGGAGGTGGTGGGTGGCTATAAGGGTTGTGTTGGGTCATAGAACCAATCAACCCATCCACAACGTGAGAAGCCCCAGGTTTGTCCTGGCCAAATGGTAGGAATCTAGGTGCATCAGACAATACTATGTATAAGTAACCCAATTGGGACTATATGAGGTCAAACTATTGAGCCTTGCTAATGGCCTTCTCTTCTGACTGAGTAAAAGTGGATGCTACATCCTTGGAAATAACATAGACAAGTGATTTGAGAAACCAATCAAGATGTTGTTCTTTGGTGGTTTCATCTTTACACAAACTATGTTGCCGATGCCATTCATGGATGTGGTCGGCAATATGGATAATAGTGGTTTTATTGAACTCAAAAATAATTTATAAACCAATGTCATGACAAACTGGTAGTTGGAAAAAGGAAAAAAAGGCCTTGGCCAATGATTCAAAGGTCGCATGGGACCCTGATTTTTCGTCCACATACCATTTGGATGATGTGTCAGTGAGATTTCTTTGAAATAACCTTAAGCGGATGGAATCATCCATGATGTTGTTTGAAGAGCACCATAAGTGGAAGGTCATAACATGGTTGGAAGGATCTTTCCCTGGTTTTCCTTCAAACTTTAGGATGTCTGAAGGTAACTTGGTAGGCATATTGGGCCAAGTAGCATCATGCAAAATGGGATCATTCGTGAGTTTGGTTAAATCAAGAATGTTGAGGGATTCCAAGTATGGCATAGGGATATTTGGTGGTGGATTAGCTCCAACCATCGTGTGTGTAGATAATGAACCTATCTCTTGAGGGGGATTTATTGGGTGGGTACTTATTCCTTGAGAAGAAGTTTGAAAACCGCCTCCTTATGAAGGATAACTAACAGATGGATGGCCTTGGGTGTTTGACCCAAGCAAAGTAGAACCAAGTAAATTTGATCCAAAAATAGTAGCACTGACAGGGGTCTGATATGTCTGAGCCGATGAGTTGGAAAGACTAGGGACTCCTCCTAGAATAGGAGGAAGATTCTACAAGCATCTAGAACGATGAGGATTTTGTGGGTCCCCTATGGTTCCGACTAGCAAAGTGAATGTGTGAAAATGGTGATAAGAGGAATAGATGAACAAGTGCTTTTATGATTTGACCTTCACAACATAGTATAACTCATAATGGCATGTAATCAAATGAACATCAGACATACATCATTGTAAAGAAAACAAGCATGTGAATAGGTGGAGTTTGTCTGTGTGGGCGAACAACATATAAAAGATCGTGTCCTAAAAGACATATCGTCCTTCCTCTCAAATAGCACTAGGCCTTCCAAGAGCACTCAATAGTGGGGTCTGAAGCCACTGGAAGAGGAACTAGTGAAGGTTGAAATAGTCAGTTATAATGAGGGGTAGAGGGTGCATATCCCAAAAGAACTGGCGATATTTCCCAATAGCCACAAAAAATATGTCCAAGGTGTGATTGCAGCCCACGATCACCACCTGTGTATATATCCTAAGTTTGGCCACTAAGTACCTCAGTCAAAGTGCGACATTTACATTTTTGGCCTCAGAAATGGGTCACGGGATGGATGCCCTTCCAAGATTTGGGTGACTCAAGGAGGGATGCATAGAACAACCGGACCTCAGCCTTCGACCCTTCATGGGTATCTCCCTGCCTTATGGTGTAGGAACACTTGACTTGGAGGATATAAAAGTTCCCTATTTCTCAACTTCTATTGTTTGGAAATGTGAGAACCTGATA
Organism: Picea glauca; assembly: GCA_000966675.3. Classification (NCBI taxonomy): domain Eukaryota; kingdom Viridiplantae; phylum Streptophyta; class Pinopsida; order Pinales; family Pinaceae; genus Picea; species Picea glauca. The sequence continues at coordinate 44,583 of JZKD02S0064750.1, forward strand.
ACGAGGGGTTATTTGGATGCCTACCCCCAAAATCCTACTTAGACTAAAATATTCTTTTGTCACCCCCTGTGAAGGAAAATTTAGTGTGTTGGTTAGAAAATTTTAGATGTGGTGGGCCGAGAGACTGGTAATGTGGACCAATCTTGGTTGAATTAAAATGGTGTGGATAATTTCCAAAGAAGTCGTCGGATCTTTCAAAATTCCTTTGGAGAAATCCTACTTCGACCTCCACTATTCTAATGGAAATTGTGTGTGAGGAGTGACTTTGTGTGCAAGAGAGTGAAAAGTGAGCAAAGATTTTAATAAGTTAGTTGTGAGATTGCAACAAGTGGACTTCCTTTGGTCCTTACAAGCCTTCTTGCCTAGCTTACTGAGTGTCTTTGGTACAACCTTGTGGAATATTTAAATCCCTAAAGAACTAACAATGTGGACATATGGGTTCTTACAAATCCTTTAAACTCCCTAAATGTTGTTTACACTAAGAAATCTTTGAAACCATCCTAGATTGAAATCCTGTGGGCATGTATGGGCCCATTACTTTGATCTTTAAACTTTTCTAGATTGTGATGTAAACTAAGAAAGAAATTTTAAGAAACTATCCTAAGTTTGCAACATGTGGGCATGTATGGGCCCTTACAAAACATTAATATGATTTCAAAAACTAAGAGGAACCCTAGGGGGATTTGTACTCTCCTAAATATTTTGTTAAGGGAGATGAAACTTCCTCTTAACCTCCTTTCTGATTCACAAGATCACACTAGGGTGTGAGGGAAGAGCATACTCAAGGGTCAAAATTGGTTTCTAGTTCCAATTTAAGTGATTTGTGAATAAAAGAAAATAATTTCATCTTAAAATTTTACAAGCCAAATGAGCCATCCATGTGGCAAAAAGAGCAAAGAGAGAATAATATTGATTCTTTTTACCCCCTAAGTGCCTATGTTAGCTAACCTTTCATATGGGAAAGGACTCTAAGTGTAGTGTAGTTGCCTTACAAAGTGCATAAAAATAAATATATGAAGGCTAGGGGCCCTTAAACCAACAAGAAAAACCCTTACAATTTGAAAAATTGGAGTTATGCATCGGTTACAACTATGATAGGTGCGTAGAGGGGGCACAATGCACAGATAAATGAGGCCTATGGAGTCCACAATGCATGTTTGTGGGCAGGAAAATACATGCACTTCCTTTCATGTGTTGGGGGAGAAATTTCCAAGTCAAATATTCCTTCCTCAACTCATAATTTTGACTTTGGCAGGTTGGGCTAGGGTGGTTTGGTACCTACAAGACAAAATAATCAAAATGAAGTGGTCTAAAGGCTCAAATAGGGAGGAATTTGATACCGATCCCCAGTATGGTCGCCAATCTGTTGTGTTGGTTTTGTCTCTTGGGTGAGAAAAAAAACAATACTTGCATGTCTAAATGAGCCCGCTAGACAAGAAAAAGGTTTTTGAGTGGGTTAAACAAGCCAAACACATATGTAAACAAAGAAAAAAACTAAAAAAACTAAGAAATAAATGTTAGGAAGCATGAGAAACTTAGAAACATGAAAACCAAACAATGACCAACATAATGCTACCAATGGATCAATAGATTAGTAGGAAAAACAATGTAGATAAAGTTTAGGGACTTATGAGTCCCCTATTCCTCCTTGGGAGGGCTCTTGAGTTGCCTAATTGGGAGCACTTCACTCTCTACAATGGAAGAAATGACCAATGGTGAACAAAAACAATGCCTATTCCCTCAAGAGGTGAGTGGAATGGCCTATTGCAATGGTGTTTGAAGGCTCCAAAGAGAAAAGAGGATTCTCAAGGGAGAATTCTTGCAACATAAAAATACTATGAAGATCTTGGTTTCTTAGTGCACCCATGGCTCTTATTTATAGCATTCATACATGGAAAAATGTAATTGGTTCATAGTGTGAACAAGGGGCCTTTTCGGGCACCCTCTAGACCTTGACCAACCTCCAAGTTGGATTTCGCTCAGATATGAGTGTCAAATCGTGTTGGGGGTTGGTCCATAAGTGGTTGAGGGTCGACAAGATCCATAAATGCACCATTCATAGGAGTGCGCACATTTTTTTCGTGCATAGTCGCACATTTTAGCCAAAATGAATGCCATCAGCCTTATTCTAGCCCTTGCCGCCTCACATAAATGGGAGGTCGAAAAGATGGATGTTAAATCTTCCTTCTTAGATGGGGATTTGCAAGAAGAAATCTACATGGAAAAACCTCCTTCAATTCTATCCTTAGTTGTTTTTAAGGGTGGATGTTATGATATTTAAATACTTAGGAATTAGTTAAGATCAACTTGGTTTAATGTGCAATTAAATTAGAGTGTTTTTCTTAGTGTGTTTCTTTAGTATGAATTTGCAATTTGAAGTCATGATATGTTCTCGACATAGAGTGATATGACGACTCATATTCTCCTCGATCTTAACGACTACATTGATCTGTGGCTTGACACTCGATTGGTCCATGATTTCTATTTAAATAGCAAGGTGAGTCATTTTTTGATGATTGAATGTGAGAAACTCTTTGTAATATTTTTCTTTTGCATAAATAAGTTGTCTCAAGTGGCTATATTGGTTGGGGCCATGGATGTTTCCCCACAAGAGTTTTACTAAATAAAAACATCATTGTGCTGATATTTGATTTTGTTGTGTGAGTGGTTGCTAAATGTGTTTGGCCTCTATTGGAATACATGTGTTGTTGAACACATTAAAATGTGGACGAATGGTGTGACCTTAATGGATTTATTTCTAGGTGAATGGTAGACCTTCTTTTGGTTTTGTCTTCATTGTGAACTATACCAATGTATTAATGAGATAATTATGGTTAAGGAAAAATAAATTGAAATCTATTAAAATAAATAAATGTTTTCACAAGTTCTACATGTACAACTATGCCTTTCTAAAGGTATAAGGGAACTAATGAGCCAACAAAATAATATTTTTCTACTTCATCATGATAGAAAAAAATTTAATGTATTTTCTACATGCTCTCCATGCAAAAAAAAAAAAARGRAAATATTATGGTCAATTTACTGTTTGAATTGGCTCACTAGGATATGAATGAGGTCACTTTGATATGAAATTGATCTTAAAAATGAATAGTTGTATGACTCAATATTTGTAAAATAATTTGATAATTAAAAAAAATAGATAAACTATTAAAAAAAATGCAAATATAAAAATGAAATAAAACAAAATGAAAAAAAAATAAATTATTATTTAAAATAAAAAAACAGAATATGAGAGAAAAAAAAAAAAACTAAAGAATAGGAAATGAAAGGTCATACCTATCAACCTTCCCCTTACCCATCTCTCTTTTTCAACTTCCATTTTCAAAAGTTTTTTGGCCARGRAGATAAACATCTATAGAGAGACATAAATAACATTCTAATCGAAAATTTTCAAAATAAAGTGAGCATCCCTTCAAAGTCGGCTTTCACATTTGGATTTCCAAGGTAAACTCTGAGTTCTTATGTACAAATCATCTATTTGCTATGGTTTTTCTTTATTTATGAGTTCGAAACAGAGTTGCTTTGCATTTTAATAGTTTCTTTTGATGTTTAACAATGGATATTCTTTACCAGCTTTCATCCATAGATATAGTCTCAAGAAAGAAAATTAACCCAACAACTCTTTATTCTCCTAATTTTCGTCCATTTCATAGATGGGAGATCAATGGAATTTGTTCCAAAGCTATTGTAATAGTGTAGGGAGTTTCTAAACTGGTTTCTTTATTTCTGTTGATGTTGTTGTATTTCTCTCTCCCACAAGTTGTCATTTCATTCTCTGAGATGAAATTCATTTGCTGGTTGGTCTTTCCGCTCTTACACTCTTTTCAGGGTCGTATGATCTCCCACGATTGAAATTTAATTTTAATTGTTGGTTAGGTTGATTAATCTCACCTAAATACGGTACGTTCTCTCTCTTGACTGCAATTCACTCATTGACTGTGTAATACCGCATTCCCAAAATCGCACATTGTAATTAATTTCCGTAGCCGATTTCATCACTTGGTCAAATTCCTTCATTTACATTGGTCGATTGGACAAGTACCAGGTTGACTCAGCTCCTCCGACAGCGTGACTCTTGCTTGGTCAACTTCATAGGCTGGGGTGATTTTATTTCATGGTTGTTTTCTCATGTGTTGGAATGTCAACCTCTTAATGATGATCTCAATATTCATTGAGAAACGGACATGCCTTGCCTTCATCCAGCTTTTTAAATGTGTAAAACTATGTGTGGTCAAAATGGCTTCATCCACCTTTTTAAATGTGTATAACTATGGGTGGTCAAAATGATAATATAAGGATATGTGAGAGTTTATGAAATTACTAATCTTAACCATTAAGTTTTAGTCTGGATGGAGATTTGAGTTAGCACTTGTTAAGAATGAATGGTACTGACAAGTGATTTTATGGTACATAAAGATACGTATTCAATAGGGATTCTCACCACAAATACAAGATTGCTCTTTTAGTAGAAATATTTTAAGTATTGTTCTAGTTTAAATGTGGAATCTTTAAATAATATAATTATAGATCTATGTGAAAGATGTTTCAACTGAGGTAATGAAGAGGGGTTAAATTTTGCCCATGGGTTAATTTTCCATTGTTTTTCCAAAAACGAGATTCGTTATTTTAAAAATCATTCTCCCAAATTTTATAGGATAAAATTATTTTACCTTAAAACTCGCCAAAATTTTATAAAAACTATATAAAATCCTTATAAATTTGAATATTTTTACAAAAATATCGCCAAACATTTATAGTTGGCATATGAAGGATTCGTAAGATTCGCTAAAATTTCTACATTTTAAAATAAATTTCCATCCTTAAAATCATCCCTTTCCAAATCAAGCCAACTAAATTTTATCTATAACAAAAACTTGGGTTGATATTCTTAAAAGAGTACTTGGATACCAATCACTCTCTCCAAGTATATTGAAGGATTTGAATGCTACCAGCTATCAAGCTTGTATTTACCATTGAAATATACAACAACTAAACATATACTTTACTGCATATACTTTACTGTTTTGGTATCTCATAATTGCCATTATTATGTAGATTGAAAACTTAAAGGAAGATTTTCTTAATTGAAGACAAGAGGTCTCATGCAATAGTGAAGAGTATCGATTGGTTTCACAGTCCTAGCTTTTTCCCACTAGAGCATTCACAATCTTTGGAGAGATGCTCATATTGGTAATTGAGCATTAACCATAGCCCTTATTTGATCTGATGGAGAAAGAATCTCAAGTGAGCAGAAGATAAGGAGTAGCCATTTGTGCAGAATTGCCAATTGATATTTGGCCTTGACATATAAAATAAGGAGTAGCCATTTGGGCAGAATTGCCAATTGATATTTGACCTTGACATAGAAGATAAGAAATAGCCATTTGTGCAGAATTGCCAATTGATATTTGACCTTCACATTACAAACAAGAAACCCAAGCAGTGAATCAATTTATAGGGTCAATATTTCTGCCTATCATTGGTTGGAGGCAGAGCTAGAGCATTTTGGTCAAAACTAAGAAGCTAAAACTCAGAGACGTAACTTCCAGTACATTGCTAGTTTGTTGTTATGTGCGGGCCACATGGTGAACAGAGGCCTAGTAGCCACTTAGAAGATATAGTTTAGTGTTACACTTAGAGCTTATTGGCATATTCTGCTGGTGTTTCATAATATTCTCTTCATCTTGAAAAAAACAATTATTTTTTTTAAACACAATCCAAATTAATCAAAAGAGATTATTGAGATAGTGTTTCTCTGCCTAATTCACATGATCAGGTTGTCAAAAGGCCAAAATGATACTCAACAGTAAGACAAAGGTGTTGGCTAAAAGTTTTATCTTTTGGGTGTTTTTGTCGGAATCCGGTGATGTAAATTTGGACAAAATCTCTATTTTTTGTTGTTTAAATTATATTTGTGAATGCATAAATGGATTCAGGTGATGAAAAACCCCACCTTGAGCCACTTGGATTATACAAACTTAACCACTCAAATCTGCATATCCAACTATTCATTCATCTGCATATCCAACCATTCATTCATCATGTTAGCAAAATCAAACTGAAAAAAATTGAAACAAAACAGCCAAAAATTAAAACGTTTAGAAAACTGCTAAGACAAGACTGGGAGGCGCAAAGCCCGTATTACTTTGAAAAGAGGCACGAAGGTTAAATCGTTTTTAACGGTCTCTAGGACAGCTAAATATAAAACGTTAAGAAAAGAGAAGGGGCAATGCACAGAGACTGTGGCAGTGAATCACTGGATTTTCAATGCCACATATGCATTTCCATCCCGCATAATGTCTTGCAGCAACAACTTAACTTCTGTACCAAACTCATCGACATTAGTGCTCCGAAGAAGATCTCCAAAAGCTTCAACAACGTCGTTTCTTCTTCGACCGCTTTCTTCTTTATCAAGTGCCGCTGCAATCGTTATCCCAAATATCAAGTGCAATGAATAGAAGAATTTGCAACCAGCAAGAACAAGTTTCACGATTCGAACAATTTCCGTTACTATGTCCAAATTTTGGAGCGTCAACTTGCACTCACAGAAAAATTCCTTACTAACAGAGGCGTCTGTCAGTAAGGAATTAATTAACGAAAGCCCTCGATCAAGTCCGATACTAATTAGTTTTATATTATTTTCATGGTAGATAATGCTGTTAGATCTAGAGCTGGCCTGTGCATCGTCAGTTGTAGCTGCAGCGTGCAGGTCTTGGAAACGGGAAACGCAAATAATTATTACGTTGACGAGAGCGTAGACGTAATCAGTAACTAAGCAATTCTTTCTGTTTCTCGTCCACGCTGCGTCGAGGATTGCTGTTCCGTTGAACAGGTCTTCATTGGTTACATCCCTACCATTCTCACGCCTTAACATATGGAGAGCCACTTCAACTACGCAAGAGCAGCAAACTTGCGTTTCTATAAGATTATAATCAATGTTGTAATCGGAAAACATGAGACGATAAATCCTTAAAACCATACCCTGGAGTTTCAAATGCTCGCAGTCTTCTATAAGTTCAGACAGAATGTGTACAAGCGCCCATACAACTTCTGCAGGTACCGACAGCAAATCGCTCTCCTTCAAACCGATGACATTGAAGGTCCTGGCCACTTCTTTGCACACTTCTTTGGCATCGTTAGATGAAGAATAGTACTCATGGCATAAAATGAATAGCTTTCGATTTACCACTTGAGTCAAGATTTCGTGTCCTTTGATTGAATAGAACGCGTCCTTATTTTCTTCTCTGTATTGGCAGTAAAGCCGAAGCAGATTAAATTTCTGCCACAAGGCCTTCCAATGTTGATCTACCTCAAGGTCTATCTTTTCGTTCCTAGCATTACTTAGATGTTGATAATCTGAAACCAATTCAGTCAATAGATTTTTCATATCTGCATCGCTCAATACTTTAGTATAATCGAGAATGACCTCTAACCTTAGAGTCGGGCTTGTGTGGTTGAGGATGTATTGATACATCTGTTGCCTTAGCTCAGCCTGGGGAATGACATTGCTAATGTCGAAGGGCTGGCGGGTATATGGGTTAAGGGCTTCGTGTTTGGCATCCCAAATATTCTCCAATGTTCTGCGGTTGAAAAGCACCTGAGCAGGGTCTTCTGTCGGAGGTAGTCGAATTGGATCATATGCAAATTCTTGCAACAACATATCGACATACTCTTCGGGAATAATAGTACTCTGAGAACCCATTTTGGCACTTGCATCTATAAAATCCATTTCGGTAATTGCATCGAACACATTTGTTTTTGTTTTCTTTTCCTTTATTTATATACAATATAAGGAGACATGGCTAAGGGAAGTCGGCTTGCACACTTTGGTGACCTTACTCATTGATATTTTGGATAGCCGACATTTAAGGTTCATTAACTAAAAACCATGGGGGATCCCCATGGTTTATAGTGGAAGAAACCCTGAACATCAAGTAACCCAAATACAATGGAATTTGAACTTCCAAAAGAAGCTTTTACACTCACCACCATGAGAGGGAGAAACACAATTTTAATTTGAACAAAAAATCATATGCATAGTAATCGATTTGTATTAGCAGAAGAAAGCATTTGGCTGATACGATTGTAAACTGAGTGGCATTCCTCCCAACTTTCTACACCTATATTGTCAAGATCTTATTAGCAACCTCTTACATCCGCCCTCCAGAAGTCATGTAACACAACCACGGTAGGGCGTCGAAATTTCGATCTTCTTAAGAACTCAAGACCTCCATATGGGGTCTCAAATCCCATTCTTCTCGTTCAGGCTTTCTCGTCGTAGTCACAATGCTCATAACCGATCTCAGAACATCTCTCTCGAGCTCCTCGGGTGTTCATCGGTCGGGGCCACGAGACCTCCACGTGGGTCCGACTCCATAGGTTCCTCGTGCGCATCGGGACTTCCGACTTCGGGTGTCCTTGACTCATTTGACTATGATTCCGCTGAATTCCGAACCCGCGGACAGACACAGGTCGAATTGATGGTCCATACTCTTGTCACAGCCAACGACTGAGATTGACTTAGGGTCTCGGGCTTCAGGGGTTTTCGACCCTCCACTCTTCCAGAGTACTTCCATTACAGAGTGCGGGAGATGTCGACACCTGTCCTTTCCAATGGATGGTTCATATATACACCGTTAATTCAGGTTTTGGGTCTTCCTTGGATTCTCTATGATACTATGTTCCAAATCCTCCGAAGTTTCGTAGTTCTGAACTCTTGGAGTCCCAATCCCTTCGCCAACCATGGTTGCTAGGTGAGCACATACTAGGGGCTGACACGTAGTTGGATCAAGGGCGACACGTGCCCTCACCCGGGGTGATGCACGTCACGATCCAAGAGCCCTATGGGGTAGGTGATGTGCATGAAACCAGGTGGCACATGGCTCATTAAGTTTGGATCCACCTCACCAGGGATGACATCATTGTACTTCGTCACCTCGAGCTTGCAGGCTTATACATTCCTCAAATTTCATAGTTGAGATCTAGTCACATAGACCTATAGATCTGTGGCTTGGGTTACCTTGGGGTTTCGACGTTCGAGAGTATTGCTAAGAAAACTCCTCTTACCTTACGAAGCGTCCAATATCCAAAGTAGAGGGGCTAGTGCCATGCTTCCCTGATATGATGATGGTTGGGAAAGGATCCGAAGGATCCCGCGATCTACGATACTCAGTCCTCTGCGGCTCCGGCCTTTGGGGTTTGGGCCTTGGTTTAATTGGCGAGATGGGTCCACCCAACCACCTGGGGGACCACCTATCGCCGGTCAATCTCACGGGAGACCGAGTCTCTCAGTTACCTTCAGTCCGCATAAGGATAGTAAGGTTGGTCTTACTCCGAAGTCCTAGACTTCCGAAGCTATGAGGCCAAGGGAAGATGGCCTCCTTAGGCTTAGCCCAAGGTTCCTGGGTATCGGTCATATGGGTCCTTTCGAACGGATCTCTTATGATCATATTCTAAACAAAGAGACCTCCTCTTTTCAAGGCTTCAACTTCGCTACCCCTCCTGAGATTTATCATGAAAGGGTTAAGGACTTGGGTCTGGCATTCCAGTCGCATGACAAAGGGGTCTAGAAGAGGTATCCTTTTCGGACGGATGGTTTTGGGTCGACATGATATCTCCTACCTTGACCATGTTAACAACTTGTGCCCCGAGAAGCCTCCAGAGTTAAGTTGGGCATACAGTCTATCAGTTGGAAGTGTAAATTCACAAGGAGATGAAGGCATACACATAACATAGCCATTTCACACAGAAGACATTTATAAATACATATATATGTATAAGTCCAAGTATTCATCCATTATTCCATTTCAGCAAATAAAACAAGGAAAATACTTCTCAGAACCAAACATTGTGAAGCGACTACTGGAAGGGGTGCCCGTTTCCATCCAACCATAGTCTTAGTCACTCCAAATGGATTTACCACTAGCCACCCATGAGCTAGACCACGATTCTCTACAACACAATCTTTTCTTTTGGCTCAACAACAGTAGGGACGAAGGTTACTCTCCTCCTTCCGCAGGATCCTGGAAATGGTTTACATGATACCAAGCAAGGAGGACTGACCTCGTTTATCAGTGTTGGCCCTCGACCAAGTTTTGGAGAACCTTGGTCGTGTTTGACCATTTTTGGGACTTCGACAAGAAGGTCAAATACGGAGCACCCAGGCGAAGCGGAGATCGCGGGATCTCGCCCCCTTTATATGGGCCTTTTGAGTTTAGGGTTTATGTAATGGGTATGGGATGTCGACCCATGGGTCTTACCCATGTTTAAGCCCCTTTTGTAATGTATAAATAAGTAGCTAAGCGATGTAAGAAGGAGTCAGTTGTAAGCCAGTGAGCTAAGTGCAAATAGTTGTAAAGGCTTTGTGCATACTTTGTGTTGAGAACTTGTAGAGTTAAGTGCAAGTGATTGTAAGAAGGCTATGTGTTGTGCCAAACTTGGGGAAGGAGGATCTGGCGAGGTGCGTGCAGATCTCTTGTCCTATGCGGAGTTGGTTTTGTGGCTCTGTGCATGTAAGGAGATTGAAATAAGATAATAAAGAAGAAGAAGAGTTGGTGGACGTAGCCCCACGCTGGGAGTGAACCACATATATCATGTGTTGTGATTGCTTTGTGTTATTGATGCGATTTATGCTTAGTGATGAATCTTTATGTATATTAGATGCATCTAATGTAGTAGCTTAGTGCTCAGTAATATGAATGAATGCTAGATCTGATCTATTTCTATGTGCTAAGTGCTTGGATGTGTTAGTTCTTATTGAATACAACGTTGTTATGTAATTAGAGTTTTACATGCGAAGTGGATAAAGGGTTAACGACTAATGAATATTAACTGCTAATTTCTCTATTAAGTAGTGTGATCACAGATCTGTGTCCTAGGTAGGTTGTAGACACTTGCGTCCTACAACCCCCCTTGCCTCTACCTTGGGTGAGGCTTCATCTTCTTCGCTGTTGTTTCCGAAAGGGGAGGTAGTTAGGGTTTTGTTAGTGCATTGTTGAAGCGTTGAACCCCGGGTCTGCCCTTGTGCCAACAAATGGTTCCGTTGTCGGGACCTAAAATTGTGATTGCTGGGAACTGAGGAAAAGAGAAAGCTCTGTGCGTAGATATCTTGTTGTAGTGTGCAGTATTCTATTTGACTTTTGAAGCTCCGTGCCAAGAAGAGAAGTCTGATCTGAAGAAAAGAGGTAAGATCTTAAAGCTTTGTGCTCTGATAAAGGTAAGATAAGTGGAAATTTTTGTTTCGAAAGAATGGATCTAGGTATGCTTGATAGATTTTGTCCCGGTCTGAAAACTAGGGCATAGCTAGAAGAAAGAAGATATGATATGAATAGATATGATAGAAATAGTGAAAGATATGTTATTCCTATGCACATAAAGAATTGTTGGACTAACAAGTAGATGCTGAATCCTAGAAAGAAATTTTTGTAGGTCTATCACTGTGATCCTAGTGCACAGTATAAGAAAGGTTAGGGATCGTTTAAGAGAAAGAGATGATTGACATTATATTATAGTTGCACAATACCGGGACATCTGGCTAAGGAATTCCCTGGTAGAGGTCCTATTTTCCTTTGTTGTAAAGCTATTGGACATGAAGTTTTATATTGCCCTAGAATTATTGCTAAAGTTGAGAAGATGAACATGAGATAAGAAAACCATGAGGAAGGTCAAGAGACTAAGAATATGCCAAAGAACCAGAAAGAATCCGAGGCTATATTATTGTAGATGAAAGAAACACTGAATGATCACAGAGACATCAACTTATCAGAGGTTTTAAAAGAGAAAGAGTGCATAGAAAGAAGAATAGGAGACTTCGACATAGATTGTGTATTGGATGCAGAAACACAGGTGAACATTATGCCAGAAAGTACTTGGGAAATTTTGGGAAAGCCTACTATGATTCCTTCATTGGGAGGAATATGATTATTTAAAGGGAAGAGGATAAACCTATGTGGAAGACTTACTCATGTACCTATGAGTGCTCATGGAACATCGATAGAAGAAGAATTCGAGGTCATTAAGTTTGTAGAGAACAACACCCCTTTTGCACTTTTGTTAGGAAGACTTGGATTGAGAGAGATCAGATCCAAAGAAAAGAAAAAGAGGAAGCTATGGAACAAAAAAATCAAGAATTAAGAGATTTCATGGCTAAGAGAATAGCGCGCTTAATAGAAGAACAAGAGGACAAGTCAAAGAAACTGAGGGCCAGAGACCTGACTGTCGAAGTCGAAAGAACACAAGAAGGATTAAAGAACTTATCCATGCAGGAGAGTAGAGAACCTACTCTAGAAATAGTAAGAGAAGAAGTATTGTCCTCGAACCTTGTGAAATATCCTCAGCAACGCAAAGTTACTATGCTAAGAAAAGATAAGAACAAGAATGGAAAGAGGAATCCAGAGACGCAGATCACAGGGAAGAAAGCAAGAAAGCTCAGTAAGAAGAAAACAAAGCTAGCAAAATTGCAGGAGGTTCCAGAGAAGACTTCGTAGAAGGAAGGTTTGTAGAACTTGAACCTCGCCAGAATAGAAGGATATAACTGACTAGCACTTCGTGACGACGAAGCAATATGACCGTTGGAGACGTCCCGACCGTTAGAACGATGCTCATAATGGATAGAAACATAGTAATTGTTGGAACGTTCTCCATTGGACCCTTGGGACCACGCCATAACGGATGGAATTGTATTGATTGAGGCATTCCTGCCCGTTGGAGGAGTCCATTACGACGTTGTCTATTTATCCCGTTGAGCGTTGCACCGAGGACACTTTTGCGAATTGTAATTATCCGAGCCCATAGAGAACTAATTGCTTTTGCGCAATGCTTATTGAGACCTTGCCACCCGTTCTCCTTACCTTGAGTGTTTTTCCACCTACCCAAGATATCTGATCTCGAGCGTGTATGTCAAGCGAACTTAGTGCAGTAGAGAAATACATCGAAGAGATCCTAATAGACCTCATGGCTGAGAAGGTCCCATCTGCAGGAGTACGGGCCTCATCGATGAGAGGAGTGCAAGCATCCCCATCAACTGCACATCGATTTGAGCCATCCTGAACTGCGACAGAGAAATAGAGAAAGCATCGCGATGACTTGGAAAACGTGAAGCTTATCCCATCAATCCTGTCTGACTATATCCCGCCTCTGGCTGACACAGTTAGTCGTGATAGCGTCCCGAGGGACTTCGACTATACATTGATCACTGCGTACCTCCCGAAGGGGATATGCGCATTTGGATTGCAATTAGGACAGATTATGATGCTAAAGATCCGTGACTTCAACTTAGGAGACCGCAAGAACTATGGCATTCTCACACCACACAAGTAATTGACCAAGACAATGAGGAAAAAGTCAAAGATAATCCCCTAGCCGTGGACCATGGACATCGCAAGATCAACCATCCTTAACGTGATGAAGATACCACACTTTGGCAGACATCAGGAGGTTAACGTAAGCATTAAACTCCTCCTGTCATGCTACCATGGTGGTTACATGTGGTTGGATTGGCGCATCACCGTAGATCTGGCGCTGATCCATCGGATCACCAGATTGAGCATGCAAGGACCTGACCCTCAGGATTTTTACCCAAGGAAGGCTGCAGATCGCGCCTTGGCGCAGCGCATAAAATAAACTTACGATGATGTAGATAAGGGGAAGCAAGGTTACAAGGTAGCCTGCATCCAAAATGGCGCAGTGCGCCTAGCTTGCTAGTTGATCACTGGTAAGCTCGTCAGGAAGAACAGACCAACTCAGGTCACAGGATTCGTTGTCGAACTCGTAGGCAAATGCGTCAAAGGGATGCACATGAACTGGGAGAGCTACCTCATCAACTAGTTGGAGCAAGATTTTTGCGAAGCATAGGACCAAGGATATGAGTTTCATTTTAGCTGGTTGTTGATTCTCATTTCCTTCATCACTTGGGAGATGCTGGAAGGAGTGACCTTCCCTGAAATTGAGCTATCTGAACCACTGGCTGCAAATTTCACTACGCTTCGGTATTCAAGCGACATGGAAAAACAATGGCAATCGAATTAGATGTTCCACACATATTATTTATAGCTGAAGAGGACCATTGAATCTTTCCCCCACATGACGCCGAATACTCTGCACAGGTTCAGGCCACTTGCGAAGTTCCGCACAGATAGGAGTTTCATGTACATCATTGTGTGTGGGGACGAACACAAGAAAGAGCTCCAGTCTTATTAGAAACTCACAGAGACATGGAAGAAATAACCAAGGAGTGGCCTGTAGATTTCCTTGTATCGTTCAAATAGACAAAAATCTCTGACCCTGACCTCATCGGAAGTTCTGTAGTCACTCGAGAAGAGTATGATGGACCCAACAACAACAGAAGGAAGAAGAAGAAAGAAGAATAGGAGATGAACAGTGCATCAAAGGAAAATACACCAAATTCACCAGGAGGAGGAGGAGATGATGAAGTAGACCAGGAAGAGAACGAAGGGGAAGAAAACAAACAGGAACATGGTGAAGTGACACCGCCTAAGGATCCCATCATGGAGGCTGAGACTTCCAATAAAAGAAAGGTTTCCCTAAAGAAACCATCAGCACAGAAGAAATCACGAGAAAATAAACCTCCATTATAGAGTGTGCTCATGGTGGATGATATTGACCTCATCATCGCTGCTATATCAGATACCTTGTAGGACATTTTGCAATGAAGTGAAGCCAAACATGAGACAATGTTTGACAGGATCGAGGCAGACCTCAAAGGGGTACAACAGGCTCTTTATTCAAGCCATGCTGTGTCTACTGCACCGTCATCATCAGAAGGTATAGAAGTAGGAGATGAGCCTGCCCAGCTACGCAGATTAGCAGATTCAACAAAGGATCACCTTCGTTGGGTCCAGGATGAAAAGGTGCAGGCCACAGAGGAATTAAACAAGCAAAGGAGGAAGCCTTAGAGCAACGTCGGATTGTGCAGCAAGATAAAGATGACCTCCAGGCGAAGTTTGCAGAGGATATAATGCACATCCAAAAGGAAAAAAGAACAATTGCTCGCAGAGCATATGGGAGTCAAGGAGGCAGTCACCATAGCACTTCGCTCTATGTCAGGCCTCACACAGATAGAAGAAGACGCAGTGGAGAGTCAAGTGGAGAAGCACACTGAAGCTATTCAACAGCTTCAAGCAAGAGTGGCAGAACTTGAACTGCAAGAAGTGCGAGACCAGAGAGAAGAAACTGCCAGGAACACAGTAGAAAGAATCAAGGCGTTGGCCTCATAATGCAAGCAATTAAGAAATCGAAGTGCATAGACTTATGAGCGCCTTGTAGAGGATCCATAACTAAGGACATTGGAGTCACAGCTCCAGGAACCAAAGAAACAAGCAGCGACAGTGCAAGCATAGTTGAAGGTACTGTCAACAGTTGAGAAGATGAAAAGGTCACAAGAACATCGTGCAGTTCAGCAACAGGTTCATGCCATTCAAAGTAAAGTCATGGAAGTGACCCAGAGACTCCATCCGATGCAAAACGAATCCTGCACACTTTTTGAGTATATCGAGGGACAATGTGCACAGTTGGAACAAGTGGTCACCACAGTGGAACAACGCTTTGAAGGACATGTCACCAAGATAGTCATTTAGTAATTCGTTGAGAAGGAGGCTTTGGCGAAACAACAAGTCAAGGCAACTCGATCCAAGCTCGAGGACTTCGAAGTAGAGTTGCCCAGATTAGAGTGACTCAGGATGAGTCATTGGTGAGTGTTGGGGGCCTATTGGCCCTCGACCAAGTTTTAGAGAACCTTGGTCATGTTTGACCATTTTTGGGACTTCGTCAGGTAGGTCGACGACGGAGCGGCTAGGCGAAGCAGATATCGTGGGATCTCGCCCCATTTTTATGGGATTTTTAGGTTTAGGGTTGATGTAACGAGTATGGGATGTCAGCCCATCGGTCTTACCCATGTTTAGGACCCTTTTGTAATGTTTAAATAAGTATCTAGGTGATGTAAGAAAGAGTCAGTTGTAAGCCAATGACCTAAATACAAATAATTGTAAAGGCTTTGTGCATACTGTGTGTTGAGAACTTGCATAGATAAGTGCAAGTGATTGTAAGAAGGCTCTGTGTTGTGCCAAACTTGGGGAAGGAGGATCTGGCGAGGTGCGTACAGTTCCTGTCTTATGCGGAGTTGGTTTTGTGGCTTTGTGCATGTAAGGGGATTGAAAGAAGATAATAAAGAAGAAGAAGAGTTGGTGGACGTAGCCCCATGCTGGGGGTGAACCACATATATCCTGTGTTGTGATTGCTTTGTGTTATTGATGTGATTTATGATTAGTGTTGAATCTTTATGTATATTATATGCATCTAATGTAGTAGCTTAGTGCTCAGTAATATGAATGAATGCTAGATCTGATCTATTTCTATGTGCTAAGTTCTTGGATGTGTTAGACCTTGTCGAATACTGCGATGTTCTGTAATTAGAGTTTTACATGCGAAGTGGATAAAGGGTTAAAGACTAATGAATATTAACTGCTAAGTGCTCTGTTAAGTAGTTTGATCATAGATCTGTGTCCTAGATAGGTTGTAGACACTTGAGTCCTACAACCTCCACTGCCTCTACCTCGGGTGAGACTTGTTATCGCACAGTTTGTAGGAAGGGTTTAGGTTAGCTTGAGTCAAGGCTTCAAACTGGCGTAACAGGAACTTCCCCACCCACTGTCACCTCGATGGGGAGCTCTTTCTATTTAGGATGGCTAGTCCAAGGGAGACGTCCCTAGTAATCTGGGTTTCTGAAAGGGCTAAAAGGCTAATGGATCAAGGTAAGGATTCCCTTTCACAGATTACTGCCAAGAAGGAGATAGTCAAGAAGATTTTCCACTGATAAGGGCACCTGTTTGCAAGACAAGACAGATAAAACTAAAATGTGCTGCAGTGGTTAGTACTTCAAATGTCAATGACTATCTTCAGCATATATATGAGCATTAACAGATGCAATTTATTGACGAAGTCAATGATTGCTAAACAAAGACAGATTACTTATATCACTTCTTCAATAAATGCATAAAGATATGGGCATTCAATGTACACAATTAATCCTTGTTATATCACGATGCAAATCTGCTCATACATATATATTGTTGTTGCATCACAATGCAGAATTAGGGTGACGTCAGCTCTAACAATAGATCAAAATTGAAAGACAATGAGTGGAACGTTTTCTCAAATCAGCTTGCAAATGTAATTAATGACTCAAAGTCTATCAAAGATGGTGATAAAGGTCACAACGTTTCAAGCCTAAACAAGTTCTTCAACAAGTGTGACGTCACCTATATATTTTCTGTTTTTAGGGTTAGGGTTAGCTAGCCAAGAGGTAGATGTTTTGACTAAATCAACCAATGAAAGTACTCAAATCCTCTATGGCTATAAAGAGATGACTAAGCCACAATTTTCTATCCAAACACAAGTCTAAAATAGGCAAGACGTCATCAGCATTAGGGTTAGTTCTAGACGCTAGGTTAGTTTAGGGTTTCAAATAAAAGAGTTTTGAAAGAGAGTTTAAGAACAAACAAGCTCAAAGTTATGCTTCTAGACTAGTGCCTTGGGTTAATGGAGTCAAAATGGAGTGAAACTAATGGCTTGGAGAGACTTAAACTTAAGGACAAGAGGGTCAGGGTTTGATGGTGTTGCTATGGCAGGGCCACCAAATCAAAAACCCTAAGAAGAGAAGACTTATTTAGGTGTAGCTAAGGCTAGGCCTAAGGCTCCTTATTCTCTCCTTAAGACTCTTTTGGCAAAACGGCTAACTTATAAACACAAATCTATGGCTGAAAAGTGTTGTGATCCGGATTTTATGAGCAGAACGAAATGAATACCGATTATTAGCAGGTGCTTAACACAAGAATAACAGAGATACAGTAAAACTGGTTTTCTATTAAATAACGAAATAAGCTGAAACTGTAAAATGCAACGGAAAAAAGCTTGCTGGAATGGTGGCGGCTTATCTCTGAGAAGAGATGTGACGGCAGCGCGCATTCGCAAGAAGATGATTACAATGAGGCTCTGAAGGCCTTTTTACAATAAACAGGAATG
>JZKD02S0064750.1:62649-88808 GCA_000966675.3 Picea glauca
GATTCTATTAAAAAAAAAAATACATAGAAAATATATATATATATATTATTTAAAAAAAAAAAAATTAAGTCGCTACCTATAACAACTAATTGTGTCATTGCATTAACATTAAGTGGTGGGCAATCAAGTTTTGATTAAGGGCATATATCCAGCTAACCGTGAGCAAGACAAATTACCTCTGCAGATAGCATTGTGAATCCACCTATCAGAAGCAACAAATTCGTCAATTATCAACACAAAAATCCCGACACAGCGTAGCCTCAAATATCATTTGCCATCCTCTCTCTATTTGCAGAGCTGAGAAATAATCCCAGTCTTGGGCTTTCACCCATTCCGGACAGTAAATTATATAAAAATCAAAGTTTTCAGCCTTGAAAATTAATACCAATCGGAGCTTTAACCCATTCTAGGCATTAAATTATATTAAGATCAAAGTTTTCAGACCTGAAAATTAATCTGAGTCCGGAGCTTTAACCCACAGTAAATTATATAGAAATCAAAGTTTGCAGACCTGAGAATTAATCCCACTACGCAGCTTTCACGCATTTCACAAAGTAATTTACATAAAAATCAAAGTTTGCAGATATGAGAATTAAGAGCTTTCTGCCATTCCAGGCAGTGATTTAAATAAAAATCAAAAATTAAAAATGGGGTACATTCCAAATCAATGCTTCCTGCAATCGTTGTTTCCGTACAACAATTGTCCCCGCTATCATATCACCCAAATAGTACGACATAAGTTTCCATTAAGGTTGCTATCGATAATATCAAGGGTTGCCATCGTTCCGTACTTACAGGCACACCCATTCAAATCATCCAATTACCAAGGAGTAAAATTGGAGATTATAATTAAATCTGTAAGCCTAATCTTATATGTTTTAATGGTGAAAAAGTCAACCTATTAAATTCAAAGGTGGAGTCGTGGCAAATATCATAAGAGTTAGTGGAGAGAATAATTATTTAAAAAAAATTAGAGTCTTCCAAATATCAAAGGTAAAGAGGTTAAGTGAAGTGAAATAGGAGTTTAAAATGGTTAATATATATAGGTGAGAGAAATCAATAAAATATTAAGTAAGTGTTCCAAAGCACTTTTCTTTATATAAACAAAAGATATAAGGAATAAAGTGATATTCCAAAAGGATACGAGGACTTGTAAGGAGTAATTCAAAATTAGTGAGGTTTTCTTTTTTAATAATATAAAAGATAAAGTGAGTATTGAGTAAGGAGAATTACAAGTTAAGTGAAGTTTTCTTTTATAAGTTTTAATATCTATAAAGTGAAAAATTATTAAAAGAAATATATTCGAAGGTTATATCATCTGGTTTCATCGAGAGTCGCAACTACAAGCGTAGAAGATTTGAGAAGACATCGTGTGCTAGAACAAAAGTTCCAAGGGAAGCCTTCCAGTGCTTATGCTTTGAGGACAAAGCATTTTTAAGGGGAAGGCAATGTTATGAACATAAAATATACATAAATAAATATTCATAACATAATAACAGTTAATAAATAATAATTATTAATAATGAAAGGTCATGTCTCAAAGGACATGACTATTGGTAAAGGGCACCCCTGCGTGGGTATATAAGCAGACCCTCATTCTCAATTGTAATCATCTCATTATCTCATTATATCTTATTATTCATATATATATATTTGTCCATATGGATTTGGTTACTATATTCCAAATATTTTGGGTTATTCTTGTGTGAGCGAACTTTGTTCGTCTCACAAGTCTAAGAAAGTGACATTGTCGATGCAATCTCCGGCCAATCCCACTCTTCTTTTGGGGATGATGCGTCTTTCGACCATTTCCTTAGCATTTCCAGCTCTGTACCTTCTGAACAAGGGGGCATTCCACTCTCTCCAAGTACGCTCCCTCCAAGTCCTAGGATGGTTTCCTTTGATTGAAATGATCTTGTAGAGCCTCACCTTCATTCTTCTGCACCCTTCAAGATGATGGGAATTCTTCGATGTATTGTAGATGAAGAATCCTCTACAAATATTCTATCCTCAACTTGACAAACTTTGAGTTCTCCTCATAACACCATGTGAATTTTGAAATTACAAACCATTTATTGAACATACATATAAACATTGATCTACTTATTAAAATCATAATTTAATCTACTCTTGTTGAATAAAAGTGTTGGATAAAGTGAAACAAAATCCCAAAATTACCATGAACATGTCTCCAGAACCATATCCACTCTAAATCAGTAAGAGTCTTTGATGAATAAGAGTATGGAGTGGAATGAACAAAATCCACGAGTGCACCCATTCACATAACAAGGATAGAGTATACACGAAACATTATCAAAGTATAGTATCTAGTATTTAATAAATGCATCATAAATATAATATATTTATCTCACAAATGTTATTTATGTTAAATTATTTACATGTATCCAAATGTAAAATATTTATTAATGTGTATAAATCCCAACCATGAAGATCCCACTAAAATATTTAATTATAAAAATTTGTGAAACATTAGAAGTATGCAAACAACTAAAATCATTAAAATAAAAAGTGTATAAAGCAAAATTTCGTTTCTATGTTGGTAAGTCTAACTATTTCTTTGAGTCGGTCTTCATCTCTAATTTCATTGTTTTAACACTAACCATTCTGTTGTTCGAGTGTGAAGAAGGTAACCATGTGCGCAGGCCGACGCAATAACCCATGCAACACACTATACAATTAGGGTATAAATGAAGTTTCAAGGAAAAATAAAAATAAAACAAAGATTCCTCAAGCAACGAGAAGAATGGGTCTAGCCAGTTCCAAAAGGCGTTCGGAGACTGAGAGTATTCCCGAAGAGTATGTTGATAAATTGGTGCAAGAATTTGCTTATGATCCAATTCGTCTACCGCTTACAGAAGACCCTGCTCAGGTTCTTTACAACCGCAGGACACTGGAGACTATTTGGGACGCCAAACATGAAGCCCTTAATCCATTCACCCGCCAGCCCTTCAACATTAGCGATGTCATTCCCCAGGCTGAGCTGAAGCAACAGATGTGTCAATACATCGTCTGTAACACAAGTCTACAGGTCATTCCCGACTATACTAAAGTCTTGGGCGAGACAGATATGCAAAATCTCTTGAATGAATTGGTTTCAGATTACAAGTCTCTAATTAATGTTATTAATGCTAAGGGGAAGAAGAGAGAGTTGCAGCAAGAGCAATGCTGGAAGGCCCTGTGGCAGAGATTTAATCTGCTTCGTCTTTATTGCCAGTACAGCGCAGAAAATAGGGAACTGTTTTCTTCAAGCAGAGGATACGAATGCTTGTACCAAGTAATAACTGAACAGCTGTTTCATTTATGCCGTGATCACTATTCTTCGTATGATGATGCAAAGGAAGTGTGCAAAGAAGTGGCCCGGCTCCTGGATGTTATCGGTTTGAAACACTGCTATTGGGCAAATGTACCTGAAGACTTTATATGGGCGGTTGTACACATTCTGTCTGACCTTACTGCAGAGTGCGAAGACTATGTTAAAATTCAGAGTATGGTTTTAAGAATTTACCGTCAGATGTTTTACAACTGCGGCATTGCTGGCAATAAGCATTTCTGCTCCTGCACTGTCCAAATTGCTCTCTATATGTTAGGAGGGCGCGAGAATGTTACTCACATATCTAATGAAGACTTATACAACGGAACGGCAATGCTCAACGCTGCCTGGCTTAAAAACAAGACTCTTTGCATTTCAGAGTTTGATTACGTTGACAGTATCGTCAACGTAGTAAATCTTTGCATTTCCCGCTTCAAAGACCTTCACGCTGCAGCTATATCTGATCGTGAAAAACCCAATAACCGCCATGAAGAAGATGAAGAAGATGAAGAAGAGAAGAATATTTATTTGATTAGCATGGCACTTAACAGAGGGCTCTGGTTAATTGACTCCATAGTCACAGTTACGTCTTATGAGGGGGAAAAAGAGTTTTTCTGGGACTCCAGGCAGAGGCTGCAAGAGTTAGATGTAGTAAGCGTAATTCTCCGACTGGTAGTACTTGCCGTTGCGGGTTTCAAATACCTCTTGGCATCTCATTTGCAATTTGGTTTAAATATTGTAACGGCACTTTGTGGAGGACTCGATGGAAGAACAGACAACGTGGTTCAAGTTTTTGGAGAATTTCTTGGAAGCAGTCGTGCGGATGATTATGGCCCGCTTGTTAAGGTGTTAATGCAACAATTTTTGGGCGATGTCAATACGGGTTAGGCCGTCACCGTGGTTCTAGGGTTGAGGAATCAAATTGTTTTAAAATTATAACTGTTATTTATGATTTTTTTCAATCTTGCCAAGTTAGACATTTTTTTTCATTTTATTTTATTTTTCTTACATATTTTTAAGGTATTGATTGAAAGTACAAATTTGCTATATCATTTGATATTGGACCTACCTAGAATGCTTTTCATGACTTTAGAACTTACACATTGGTTTTGCATTGGGGTTAAGAGAGTAATAATAATAAAACTATTAATTTAATGTTTTTAAAATGATGTGTGAATCAATTTAAAGTGTGATTAGAACTTTGTATTAATGGAATCTCCCACCCTTTAATAAGAAGTAAAGTTTAATAAGATTAGTAATAATTAATTTTTTTGGATTTGAAATTATAGACTTTTGCATGTAAGAAGGAGGAACCATCTTAAAATAAAAAAGAAGTATATAAATACACAAATTAGTTTGAAATATAAATAGAGATGAAAATTGTGTGGTTTTGTAGTTATTATGGTTAAAAGTATATTATTTACACAAAATAATATGATTAGCTTTATAAAAATTAATCGTTGGAAGTTAGCTATCATTTATACTAAATTTTAATAGGGTTTTTGATGATTTGGATCATTGTTTCTCTATATATATGGGCTTATGGACCTTACATCATGATAGAACTATCTATTCATGCTTAAAATTTAGGTTGGATTCCTATAAGATTTATGGCCATAAAATGTGTTTGTTTGCTACATGACTAGCTTGCTCCAATATGAATATGTAACATGTACTACATAGTTTTTTGCATCCATAACTACAACATAAATATTTGCAACTTGTAAATGGTTGGATCAGGTTAGAATGCATAGATTTCATCATGGCTATTCATTGTGTTTACCATCATTGTGCATGTTATTAAGATGTATACCATGCATTGAATCTATTTATCAATAGATTTTACATTGCATTGATTTTAATAATGTTGTTCTCCCAAGGAAAATCTCGAAAGGAAAACTAAGAGTTTATTCCCTATTAAAATCAAAGGTTTGACCCTAGATCATAAATTAGATGAGACACTATAAATAATGTTGTCTCCACCTCTCAATTCATTTGCACTTCACAAAATAGTAAATACACACATCTCATAATTATACAACTTTTGGGAAAGGACTACATTAAATGCAAGTAGATACATGTGAAGGTGGAGATGCCACCTAAGTTGCATGCATTAAAACATGAGAATAACATGATAACTTATCAAAAGGTGTACATTGTGTGAAATTTAAAGGTGTAAATACACCAATGTGCCTCTTTAAGTGAAATTTAGGGAGAACATGAGAATGATTCAACAAAAACGAGTCTCAACATGAAGGTTTAAGACCTTGTTCATGCTATCTCTAGAAACATTTTGTTATGGATCCACTATATACTTTGTTTCCTACAAGTTTTATAGGTCATGATAAAGTATAGATATAATTAAATGTTTATTGTTGTTCAATTAATTATAAAATAAATGAAGTAAAACAACTTAAATACTTTAAAATTTTAAATTATCTTTTGATACTCTAATATATACCCACAACCCATACATAATTGAACATCAACCAAATGTGTGGGTGCCTCTTGTTTGTGCAATAAAACAAGACATCCATGGATGATTGAAAAATAATTGAATATAAATATCTCAAAAACTATGAAATATTAAGGAAAAGGCAAGTACTCACAAAATTTGCAATCAACCCTTTTCTTTGTCATCCCATCTTATGTGTTGAGTGGGTTCCATTTTATTTTCTTTTCTACAACCAAAAAACAATAAAAAATTAGTATTTTATGTGATAATTATCATTGCAGATTTTCGTATATCATTTTGTTTAGCATCTTCCATTTTCTTAATTTTCCTAAAATGTGAAAAGTGCAATAAAAAATAAATTATTATTTATATGAAAGTAAATATAGTAGGACTATTAATTTGATATTTTTCTAAGTTAGTACATACATAACATAGAAAAACATGTTCAATAATAATACTTTCTAAATTATTATTTTTAGTATTATGCAAGCCATATCACATGCACAACATTTACATTTGATATATTCTCAATCTGGCACCCTCTATGATATCATCTCATATGTTCCTTAGCCATCAACAGATTCGAATAATCCAAACCCAGGACCCCATGCTAATGGTGTGGTTGGTGCTGCTTCCCATGCTTATGTGGGACAACTAGACAATCAGATGGGTCACATGACTATATTTTCAAACCCATGAGCTGTTGTGCCTTTTGCTCAAACTAATCTAGTCCCAACTCAGACCTCCAAGGTAAATTTGGTATAGCATCCCCAACCCCGACTTGGGCAATGCCAGATGAATTTTCCAAACTCTGGTACCACGTTGTAGCATCCCCATCCCCGATCTAAGAAATGCCACATGAATTTCCAAAATATGATACCGATTTAATTCATGAAAATGCTCTGCATATGCATAGAACTATGCAGAATAATAATAAATAAGCATAAACGATATTATACATGGAAACCCATGTAGAAAACACATGAATAATTACACAACACATAAATCAAACACGCAATAGACACTTATCTTTGGTAAAAGTGAACACCAACTGCAGACAAACCTTAGACTTAAATCCTAACCTTAGAATATGTTGTTCATAAGCTCAACAGTAGATCACCCCCAAGCTGGGGCTGAGACTCCACCTAGGCAAAGGAATCCTAAACAGGCTAAGGTCTCTTAGATAACAAAAAAAACAACCTACAATGCCTCATTCTCCACATGCCTTTCCCACCCTAGGAAGTGTGCCCCTTCTTTGCTCAACAATCCTTTGGCTACCTTACTTCTTTTTTGGGGATTCAACAACAGGCTTGATAGGACGTCTCAGATCACCGTAGCTACAGCTTGACACCTTAGGAATTAATTCCCAACAGTTCTGTCACCTGGAGAGAAAGAGCACAAGCCTAACGAACCTCTTCTTCAATAATGCACAAGCCTGACAACCGGCCTCTTCATCCCAATTCCTGGGTTACTGGTTTTCCACAACTCCAAAGCTTTCCATTGTGTAGGTACATGTGATGGAAGTAGTAGTGTACAGATGGTAGAGGAGGATAATGGTAGTAATCATGGAAAAATGATGGAAAATGAACTAATTCCCCCAATTATATGTGCATGTTCCCAACTTGACACTTGTCATGTTGGGAACTACATGGGCCCCACATGGACCCCCCCACATGATGATATGTTCCTATTATCCCCCACTTTAAGGGATAACTAGGAGATCATGTCTCGAGGCCCACAAGTCCTAGACATGGAGTACCGAGAGAAGGATTGACTTTAGCATGGCCCTGGAGGGCCCACCTTTTCTTTCTTCCAACATTTTTGTCTTGTCAGCAGCAACAACATCCATCACCATCGGCCTGGTCCTGTGTCAGAGAAGGTTCTTTCTCCATGAGGTAATTAGTTTAGGTATCATGGTATGTGTCACTTTGATCATCAAAACCATTGAATGTATGCATTTGATTCCTTTTATTTCTAACAACTGCTTGGATCTTACACTTTCCCACTTGACTATGTTTGGGGGGAATTGACAGGGTGCCCTAGCAAGCCTGTGTCTGTAGGTTTTGGTTTTCCACTAGGGGGGTTTCTAAAAAAATCCATCGTCCGCTCCCGTCATGACACCACTTTTCCATCTTGTTTCCCTCTCACCTATCCCATTCCACTTGTCCAGGCATTGGGTTGACCTATTTTCAGGATTGCACTTTATCTCGTGTGAAGAAGGGGCTAAATGCCTAGAAGGTAAAAGCAAGCTGGTAAAAGATAAAATCCTAAAAATAAAACGTCGAGATGCTTCACCTAGGGATCCCCGAGAAAGAAATAAAAAGCTGCTCAGCAAGAAACAAGAGGGACCTAGAAAAATAATAAAACAAGGCCTAACCAGAGGATAGGGGGTCTCATCACGAGCCAGCCTATTCGGTCCATGGGTATCTAACAGTATGAAATTGCCATTAGCTGGTCACCATGCCAAGGCAGTAACTCTTGGTTGCATGGCCAAGGGAAAGGGGGTCTCATCACGATCCAACCTTCTCATTTCTGTGAAAATACTTGTGGGTAACGCTGTCACCACTGGTCACCACGCCAGGGAAATGTCCCCTGATTAGCTCTTGAACAAAAAGAAATAAAAGACAAAAGAATAAAAGAATAAAGAATAAAAAACAAGAATGGGCTTGGAAAAAATGCATCCATGACAGGTTTAGCTCGCCTTCTAGAAAGGAACCCATAGGTAACATTTTGCATCCTTGACCCTCACCGATCCAGATTATTTTCGGCATGAAATGAGAGTGGATATATAATAAATAAATGCACAGAGATATTGCGTATATCCAATAATATAACATAAATATATTAGAGATGCAACCATAAACACAGAGATACAATAATACACGATTTCTATTAATGAAAGAAATGTACAGAGATTGTAAAAATACAAAGTCAAAGACTCGCTGGAATGGTGGCAGCTTATCTCTGAGAAGAGATGTGGCAGCTACTCACATTCGCAAGAAGATGGTTACAATGATGCTCTGAAGGCCTTTTTACAATAAGAAAGAATGCCAAAAACCCTATACATCCAAAAACCTAACCCTAGGAGATGAAGCGCCAAAAGTCATGTGGGCCTCGTTTGGGTAAGTTAGTACATCAACTTCCTGGGGTCATAACTTTTGCATATGATCTCCGTTTTAGGTGTATGATAGATAGTTGGAAAGGTATCGTCGAGGAGATTCATTTTAGGGGATAAATCATGCCTTCAGATATCACTGAGAAAATCTATCTCAAAAAACCTTCATTTAGGCCCTCAAAATGGCCTCGGAAGTTAAAACCTACTAAAAATAGTAAATTGCCAAAATTGCCAGAAAATTGTTTTGAGTCAGTCGGAAAAGGTGGGTGGCCACTGATATCCACCTGGATCACTCACTACACCCACATGTTTGGAAATCCCCTGACCACATCACCCACTTACATGGCTTGGATGAGGTTTCTTCCAGGAACTTTCCTTCTTCTGTGGACACTAGCCCAATAGGACACCTTGTCCTTTTCTTAAGACTTGTATTGTAGGCTTGTGTAATGTATTTGAGATGTTAACTGATGTATTAGGGATTTTATGCACATGTTTAATAATATTGATGATGAAATGTGATTGACATTGCTATGATCCCTGTGACTGATGATCCCATGGAGGGTGTAACTTTTGATGTGCAGGACCATGCCTGACGGACAGGTACCATTTGGAACGATACGCATGGGGAGATGATCAGTTGGGACCTCCATGGGGTTGAAGAGCCCATCAGATGGATGTTGAGACCCCATCATGGGGCAAAGACAAGAAAAATATAGATTAGGGGCTTTGCACCGGAGAAGAGGAGGGCGTTCCACTAAAGGCACCCTGGCACAGCTTGACCCATTTTTAGTGGAATGTTGGCCTTGGAAGGCCTAGGACGCCAACCATGAGGTCCATGACATCATCCTTGCTTCATGGACGTTTTGGCAGATGGACAGGGAATTGGCACGTGTGGCAACTTAGAGAAGCCCAAAGGGGGCTAACGTTTTTCTCTTGGGGGCTTCATTTGCCCTGGAAGGGGATAACGTCACCCTAGAAAGGGGATGGCGTCCTTCTGTTGCTTGATTAGGGTTTTAATTTGTCATTTAATGTAAAATGGTATAATTTTCAATACTTTGGCCTTGTCGGCCTTTTTTATGACCTAAAAGTAAATTAGTTCATTGATACAGTATAAATGAAGGATTTTCACCTTCATTTTTTCATCACCTCTCACTCACCACTTGGTGAGGTCTAAAATTTGCACCCTATTCTAGGGTTTTGGCTGAAATAGTGAGGCGCATTTGTTGAAGGAAGATTTTTCTTGGCATTTTTGGCATTTATCTTGGTGGAAGGTGTTACAACTAAGGTTTGCTACTTGATTTATTGGTCAAATGTAAGTAAATTTCTGCAAAACTTCTTGAATGAATGGTTGTAGTTTTATTTCTCTTGTATTTATGGTTATAATTTGTTGAATAAACCCTAGGGGACAAGAACACATTGTAGGTCCTTGTCTCATGTCCCCATTAAGATTTCTAGACATTTTGTTCATTGAAATGAGATAGAGCCTTGCCATAGCAACACTCTACTCTTTCACGCTAAAGAGGATTGAGCCTATCCTTATCTACACTCATTTTTCCCTTCTTCATATGCTAGTCGTACTATCCTTAAACTGAGAAGAAGGAGATGCCTTAAGCCTAGGTTCTCTACACTTGGGGCCGATTTTTCTAGGGTTTGCTGATAGAGCCTTGTTGTAGCAACACTCTACTTCATCAAACCCTCTTGTCTTGGTTTTATGCTTCATCTTCAGCTAGCCGTAATTGCCAGTAAGTTAAGGAAGGAGGAGAGAGCATTGAGGCCTAGTTTATCTACACCAAGGTGAGCCTCTCTCCCCTAGGGTTTGTGTCCTTGAGGCCTTTCTCTAGCAACACCTCAAGGCTAAATCCTCTAGTCCTTAGCCTTATTACATTATTTGATCCTTTAGCTCTTGGATCCTCCCTTTGACTCCATTAAGCCTAGGAAATAAACTGATCTAAGACCTAGCCTATGAGCATTATGATAAAAAACAACAACTCTGTAAAACTTTGAACAAACCCTAACTTTACTAACCATAGCCTAAAACTAACCTCTAACCTATATGATGTCATCTTCTTTAATGCTATAAACATCTTATACGCAACAATTATTTCACATTTAAAGCAATTGAATGGTTGGCTAAGGCGTTATTTTTAAAGTGTTGATATTGTTACATTAAATACCATTAGAATTTATTATGAAGTGATATTGTAATCATTTCTATTGTACAACTTCGATTTTCTTCATCAATAATACTGTTTACCAATTTCTTATTATCATAAAGTCATTTATTATATGAAGTACTAACCAACAAGAAAACATGCACATGTAGTTTCGTTGTTGCTTTGTTCTCAAGCAGGTGATACTTCTTGGTTATTACTTTCAGATTGGCTATAAACCAAACTTTTTGATCAGGTGGTGACTTGTGAGGGGGGAATTTATCCTTTAGCTCTTAAACCTTTGCCTTCTCAAAACCCTAGGTCATCGGGGATGCCTCCCCCGGGCCTTACCTCCCTAAACAGAAAGAACCATCCCATTGAGGTGACATTGCGTGGGATTGGTTCCAGTTACGCCAGCTTGAACTCCTTTCATCTATCTACTTTCCTAAACTACAAACTGTGCGATAACAATTCCCACTTAGGAACTTAGGATAAATGAATATCCATACTTTATACTTTAGACTTTTAGGAATATTAATAAAATATTCCTTTGGGCTTAAGCCCCTTAGCTTATCCCTTTTCCTAGACTCTTATCCCCCTTTTCCCATTCTAGTGGATGTTTTCCCCACACACTCTTTTATTTCAGCATAATAACCACACATGCGCTGTGGACTCAAGATATATATATATATATATATATATATATATATATATATACAAAGGAAATCTCACCCAAAATGTCTTGGCTCACCAGCCTAGGTTGTGCTAAAGTTCAGTTTTGTCCCAAATCCCATAAATAATCCTTTCCAAAAATTTGATGTGAACCTCATTTGAAACTATTAAAAATAATAATTTTGATGGAGTTTCTCTATCTTTTTTCCGTGGCAACTAGGGTTTAACCCTATCCGCTCGTGACCCGTACACATCAAATCTAGTGTCCTCATTCTAGCCTCCTTCGATGACCATGGAGGTGGACTCAACAACTGTAGCTGGAACCCCAGTTTGTGGGGTCATTCCTTCCATTTTTGTGTCCAAGTCAAGTTTTGTCTTGCAATCTGGTGCTTATTTTCAAGATATTGTTCAGAGAGTCTCTGCTCCCTCTTCTTCATCTTTTTTTTTTCAGGAAGCCACATCTCTTTTCATTCCCATGGGACAAGATGCTGATGAAGAGGTGGAATATTATAGATACGTGATTTTGGTATGTCACTTCAATGGTTTTTGGGAAAATTTAGCATATCTTAATAGTTGGATATCTGCTACATGGACCCCTATCATCCAACAAAAATGTTTCATTCATCCTTGTGAAAAGTGATTCTTCATTGTCGAGTTTGACATTTAGGAATATCGAGATCTAATCTTCAACTCAGGTCTGTGGTTTTTGGAAAACTCGGGTTTGTGTATGAAACTCTGGTCTCCTTCTTTCAATCAAGCTTCTGACATTCTCTCCTTAGCCCCAATTTGGGTGACACTTCCCAATATGCCCTTGCATTTTTGGCGTTTTCACTCTCTCGAAGACATTGGCTCAGCATTAGGAAAGTTCCACTTCACAAGCCGTGAAACTACAAGGCACAACACCTCTACTTATTCCCTTATTTGCATGGAAATGGACTTCAGTAAAGGATTACCAACCAAAGTTATTCTTACTGGTAAAAGTTACTTTTGGCCTCATAAACTTGACTATGAGAGAGTCTCCTTACATTGCATATATTGTTTTGAAACAAGTAATCTTAAATCCCATTGTCCCAAATGGTTGAGGAATATTAGAAATCATTGGAAATCCACTTGGTGGGTTGGATCTAATGATGGCCATCAATTAATTTAAAAATATTACAGAGATCCTCCACAAGACAATGAAAATCATTCTCAATCAGATCCTCCTATTAAACACACTCCGTTATCTCAATATGCATGCCAAAACTCCACTCATAATCCGTAGAAAGAGGCATCTTCCCTTCAAGTCTCAGATAAGGGACTTCGGATACAACAATCCCCTCATCCATCGACATGCTGGGAAGATCAGGATGATGTTTCTGAGGTTTTGGATTAAGAAAAACAAGAAGATTCAGATCAATAAAATCGAGGAATCATAGACATTATAAATGATACAACATATGCAAATGAGGTTTGGATGGCAGTCAAAAAGAAGAAGAAAAAACATGTAACATCACAGCCAATGGTAACACGAAATCAAGCCCGCGAGTCAGGTAAAAAGGTGAGATCTTCCCCAACAAGTTAATTTATATGTAATTTTTCTTCATGTTTATCCTCCAAGTATTTTTTCGAGTGTATTCAGTGAGGTTTTTCTATGTGAATATTTCATTTCAGTATTTGAAAACGTCATTAGTAGTATGTAGTAGTTTTCTATTTGAGGCCTCAGGTTGGCTCGAATTTTCCAAGATTTTGTAACTCCTTCATGGTTTCAACTGCACCTTTTTTGACAAAACAATCTCCCAGTTTCTATTAAAAAAAAATTGTTGTGAACTTGGGATATTTGTCAGACAAAATTTCTTAGGCACACCATGTAATCTAGCAATTTCCCTCATATAAAGATAAAAAATGTCAGTTTCCTTGTGAGTGAGATTTATTGGAATAAAGTTGGCAGCTTTAGTAAGATTATACACCACTATCATGATGGAATCATACTAGGTTGTTTTGGGCAGCTTGATGATGAAATCCATAGTTACAACTTCCCATTTCCACTCAGGAATGGGCAATGTCTATAGAAAACCAACTAGGTGTATGTGCTCAACCCTTACTTTTTGACATTCCAAACACCTGGTAATAAAATCATCCTCTTCTTTCTTCATATCTGGACAATAATATTGTTTCTTGACAGTTGCAATTGTCTTTTGGTAGCATGGGTTCCCAATATAAGTCACATTGTGCATTTCTTTCAATATTATATTTTTCAACTCTTGAAAATTTGGCACGTAAACTCTACCCCTGTACATGAGGATTTCATTCTCTTTTAACTCAAAATGTTCAATTTTCCGCTACAAAATACCTTGCTGTGATTTTTTACTTACTTCCACATAGTGCTGATCTGATTTTGCAACTTCTAAAATTCTTTCTTTCAAATATGATTTGTGCATGCTAATGGTTGTAGCATGCATATCATGCACTCTCATGATGACTGGATCTTCCACCTTGTTCTCTTTACCCTTGATATGATTTATATCAAAGTCATACTCACTGAGGAATTCTAACCATCTGCTTTTCCTGAAACTTAGAGTTGGTTGTCCAAACAAATATTTTAGACCACTATGGTCTATCCTCAACTCAAAACTTTTCTCCATGAGGCATGCACTATGGTTTCCAATTCTAAATCATGAGTGGCATAGAGTCTCTCATGCTCTTTCAAATTCCTTGATCCATAGCATACCACATGTCCATTCTAACTAAGGGCTCCCCAAATCCCTTGTTTATACACATACATGCATACAATGAAGTCTCCATGTGTATCAACAATCCTTACTATTGGGGCATGTGTCAATAAATAATTCAAGTTTTGAAAACTCTTTTCACCATCAGATGTTCATTCCAATATCACAACCTTGTTTTGCAAGGAGGTGATTGGGTGTGCAATCTTTGAGAATCCTTCAATAAATATTTTGTAGTACCCTACAAGTCCCATGAAAGATATCACCTCGAACACATTCCTTGGTGTTGGCCATCCTTCAATGGCTCTTATATTTTTTAGATCCATTGTTATCCATTCCTCTTAAATAATATGCCCAAAGTAATGTATCTTCCTCTAGTAGAATGCATATTTTCTCATCTTTTTATATAGCTGACGTTCTCTCAATACTTGTAGCACCATCCTTAAGTTATTCTCATGCTCCTTTTCATAGTTAGAGTAAACAAGTATGTCATCTAAAAATAAAATGAAAAAAATTTCTAAATAATATATGAAAATACCATTCATTAAACATATGAAGACAACTGGTGCACTTGACAACCCAAATGGAACCATTGTAAACTCATAATGGCCATACCTTGTTCTAAAGGTTGTCTTGTGGATGTATTCTTTCTTAATTCTAACATGATGATAACCAGATCTGAGGTCAATATTAGAAAATATGTTTTCATCCTTTAGCTGGTCAAAGAGCTCATCTATCCTTGGAAAAAGATACTTGTTCTTCAAAGTCACCTTATTCATCTTCCTTAAGTCAATGTAAAGCCTCAAGGTTCCATATTTTTTCTTCACAAATAATACCAGGGCACCTCGAGGTAACACACTTGGGTGTATATACCCCTTATTTATAATCTCTTCAAGTTGCATTTGCAATTCCTTTAGTTCTGGTGTACTCATCCTAGGAGTCTTGGATACTAGGGCTTCTCCAGGAATTAGATTGATAGATTTGAAAACATCCTTAACTTCTCTTATCATGATTGATTCTCTCTATTCTGCAATCTTTCCCATATGTCTTTGTCCCCCAAATTACTTCCTTTATTTCCTTCCTCAACAAGGTTACGTGGGTCCAAATCCAAATTCGTTTCAGGCCTGGAAGCCTTACAGATGGGTACCCTTCCCCATCTCCTCATTAACTCTTGAGGATCATATTCCAACTACCAGCCTGTCTAGTAATTCATTTCTGGGTCAAAGGACTATTGAACAATTACACCTAGTAGGTACTAGTCTAGTGAGGGCCATCTCAACCATTCTTGGTTTCCCCTCACCATCTCTTTCATAGAATCCATGGTATATCTTGGAAAACTCCCCCCTTTTAGCAGTTGTGCAACACATATCCAAATTATATTAATAACATAAAATTCATACATTGACCCTTTTATACAAAGGTTCGTCAAATCAAACATGCACACATATTTAGTCCTCCATAGTCTCTTGTACAATTATAGTTATATTTACAAATTGGGGGAATTAGGGGTATTACAATCCCCTCCCCCTTAAACGAAAATCATCCTTGATGTTCTATCTGTTGATGGATATGTATGTTCATGGAATCCTCCATTTCCCATGTAGCCTCATCTGGGCCAAAGTGTTTCCACTACACCTTGACTTGTGCAATGGTTTTGTTCCTGAGTGGGGTTTCCCTCTTGTCTATTATGAATTAGGGTTATGGAAGGAATTCTCCCTCAGTTTCCACTTGAATCATATACCATTCAATAATATGATTAGAATTATGTACATACTTCTTTAATAAAGAAACAAGGAAAACATTATGTTCCTTCACTATGGGAGGACGTGCTAGTCGATAGGCTACTGGTCCCACTCTATCCAAAACTACAAAGGGTCCACAATCCCGAGGTGCCATCTTGGCATAAGATTCCATATTCAAAGAGATTTTCTTGGGTCTAACTCGGAGATACACATGATTCCCTGCTTTGAACTCTCTAGGAGTCCTTTTCATGTTTGCATAGCTCTTTTGTCTATCCTGGGCTATATTCAAATTTTGTCTGATCTGAATTACTTGTTGTTCCATTTACTTTAGCATATCTGGCTCGATTGTTGTTAAAATAATTAAAAAATTACCTAGGCAAGTGTTTCTCATCACCTAGGTGCCTAAGGGGTGGGAAAGTGCCTAATGTGGACCCTAGTAATTTAATTTGTGAGAGATAAATTAAAAGGTAACTTTTTGGACTTAGGGAAAGTGGGTAACTTAAGTGATTTAATTTTCACCATTGATCTCATCCAATATCCACCATTGGATTGAGAGAATCTTCACCTTCCCTCCATGAGAACGATTAGGGTAGAGGGAATACCCATTCTTGGGTTGTTAAAAAATTGTTTTCAGAGAGCTGAGAAAGGAGAAGTCGAGCAAACTTGAGGAGGAGTTATTTTGCTGCCAAGGGAACACATTCCAAGGCTAGAATTGGCACAAAAATTGAGGAGAGAGTACAATATTAATTGCAGGTCGTATTGTATGGATTGAGAAGGTCGTACATCTTGAATAGTGGCACAAAAATCAAGGCAGGGTACAACATTGATGGAAGACCGTACTGTACGGATTTTTGAGGAGGTTGTATAGTCAAAACTTGCACAAAAATCAAGGAAAAAGGTACAACAAGAGGAATAGGTCATACTATATTGATTTTAGCAGTCTGTACTGCTATTTCTTCTTGCACAGAAATCAAGAAACATTGTTGTGTGTTTTTTTGAGTTTTGGCACAGTTCCCAAGGCGACTTGTAATGTCCCCCACCTCTTGATGAAGAGGTCTGGAAAGACTTAGTGGTCTAGTCATCCCCACTAGACCATAGTCTCATGCAGAATGGGGAAAGGTCAGCTAACTCAATGTTATATTTTGAAGTTGACTTGGAAAAAGGTAAAAAGGGTAAAAAATAACTCAATGAAGGAATAGAGCGCTTGAGGTTGAGTTAGGAGTTGAACCTAGGGGTTAACTTAACTCAACAAAGAAACAAAAAAGAGGTATAAAGGAAATTCTAGGGTGCACCTCTCACTTCATATTGGATATTATTTCATTTGGCTATTGGGCTCTTGAACACACAGTTTAGAGGGTTTTGAGAATACAAATCCTAGAGAACAACTCAGTGGTGAAAGATTCCACTCACCTTGTTCCAAGCTTAGTCTCAAGGATGCAATACTCCACCCACACCATTCTATAATTTTCACAGGTACCATCATCGATCTAGGAGGGAAACAACCTGTACCCTTGAGGGTTTTTCAGTAGGGGCACATCATTTCTTGGAGAGGAGTTTGATCTAGATTTGTGATAGGGTCTATTGAAATTCCAACACTTGGGTATTATTTGCAAGGCCTTGATCATTAGATTTGGAGCATTTTGGGAGGGTTACTCTTGCTATATTATTATCTGTAGCTTTGGGATGTTTTTGAGAGAAGGAGGGCACAATTGTGATTCATATCTACTTAGTTTGGAGGGGTAAATCTTGGCATCTAGACTTTATACTTCAAGGAGGGCTTCTACTGGTCCCAATCTATCTTTCTGGGAAGTTTGGTATTGTTTGGATATCCTCTTCAGTTGGGCCGAAACATTGGTCTTCTCATCTCTACAACAGGAAGTGCCATTAGTCAGGGGGGTTTGGACTTTACCCTAGTTCTTCTTGTATTGTTCTTCAGTGTATATCCAACCTTTGGGAGGCTTGCATCTCTTATCCAGATCATTTTGTAGAAACACATCTATTATCTATTGGAACCATCTGATGTTCTTCCAGATTTGCATCCACTTTGTATCAAGTTCTTTCTTTTAATAATAATAAAGGTTAGATCTATGCTATTTGGTTCTATATCTTTTGTACTAGTAGATATTGTATTTTCATTGAGTATATATTCAGATCCGTGTTTAATAACTAAATATAACCCTAAGGCTGAAACTTGAGAGGCCAAGCTGCAAACAAAAACAAACAAATAGTTAATTCAGTGGTCATTTAGTGTTCCAAGTTTTTTTTTTGTCTTGGGAACATTACAATGGTATCATAGCTCTGATCCTCCCATTCTGTGAGGATTAGTGCATGCTGAAATTCAGTGGCATTTATATGGGCAGAAGGATGAAACAGACAGGTGAAGCAGAAGCTGATATGGAGGGTTCAAGTGAGGACAATGATCCACAGGGCTTGGAAATCTTAACACAGGAACTCCATAAATCCATAAACCAGACATAGAGTACATTGGTCAACCACTTACAGGAAAACTAGGAGGCAAACCGTAGGGGATAGTCTTAAATATCAGACACCTTAAGGAATGTAGATGAAAACCAAACAAGGATAGCATAAATGTTGATGGTGATAAATCACAGGGGGAAAGGTCCAGAATCTTATGCCAACAAGGAAACTAGTGGATCTCATGGAGGGAACATGTACCAGTAGGAACATATTCCCTATCATCATTCCAAGGGAAGTCATGAAAAGGGAGCACCACAGGGACAAAAAGGTAGCAATACTACTCATAGGCCATACTTACCCTCATTCACATATGAACCCACACAACCCAACCACCTAGATGAGTTTGATGGTCTGTTTGATCAATACTCTAGGGAGTACAACTCATTGAGCTTACCAGTGCAGAGGTAGATCACCCTAGATCAGTTCTGTGGATTAAAATTCAAAAATAAGCCTAGGTCGTACCATAGGAGAAACTACGAGTTTGAGTGCAGGGATGGGAAGATGGATATTCCCTAGTTTGATGGTTCGGCCAGGATGACTGGACGGGCATGGGTACAAAAACTAGACACTTACTTGTAACTTAACCATATGAGGGAGATGGAGGCCATCAAGCTTTCCACCATGTACTTGGATGGAAAATATCACGATTGGTGGTATCATATATTGACCACACTTGGCCACAATAATATAGTGACATACACATTGCTTACTCAAGGATTCATTGACAGGTTTGACCAAGGGGATCCAGAGCTACATTTTAGGGAACTCACATAGCTCAGACAGACATGGGCACCAAAGGTGTATATTGAGGAGTTCCAGAGGCTAGCATTCATGGTGCAGGATGTGTCACAGTCCAGAATAGTGATGCTCTTCATTAAGGGTTTGATGGAACCCTTGAAGGGTTGGGTTAAGGATTTTAAGCCTACCAACCTGCAAGATGCTATCTGGAGGACGCAAGATCTAGGCCCAGCTGTAAAACCGAAATTTGTGCCTAGACCACCTCTAAACACTAGAGGTAGAGATCAAAGACCTCCAATAAACCTAGGAGGAAGAGACCCAAGGGGGTTGGACAGTGGAAGAGGTAGGATGGATAAGAATACTAGAAGGGAACTAAGAAGGAAACAACTATGATACACATAAAAAGAGCCATGAAACTCATCCCACAAGTGTATGGGTCGTGGCCAAGTTCATTACATTGAGGTGACGTTAGATAATGAAGAGGATGAGTATTTCAGACACATCTAGAACATGGAGGCAGACACCACCAAAACTGCAGAGGAGGAGGCTACAGGTCACGACAGTGCAACAGAGGAGAGAGCTACATTAGCATCCATCAGTGGGGTACCCAAGTACAACACCTTCAGGATGAGAGGAGTATTTCAGGGGAAAAAGGTGTTAGTGCTCATTGATGGGGGTGCTTCTCACAACTTTATTGACTCAACATTTCTACAGAGGAGTCATATACCCACAATTGAGTTTGAAGTTTTCAAGGTAGAGGTTGAAGGAGGAAGCACCATGCCTTGTAACAGGTACATTCCAGGGATGGATTTTACATTGGGTAGGCATGATCTAGTAAAGTATGTTTATGTGATGGACCTCCTTGACACAAATATAATCCTTGGAGTATAGTGGCTCAGTACATTGGGGCCTATCAACACCAACTATAAAACCATGGAGATGTATTTCATAGAGGAGAGTGGAAGGAAGGTAGTCCATAGAGGCATGACAGGAAACACTGTTAGGGTAGTCACAACTAAGCGTATGTAGGCCATTTTCAGAAGAGAAGAGATTGTATATGCTGTTGAGTGCAAGATTTCGACACGTGTGGACAAAAAGGGGAAGGTTCACTATGCACCAGCGATCCAGAGGATCATTGAAAAACAAAGTAAGGTGTTTGGACCCATTCCACCAGGTGTGCCACCAAATAGGGGATTTGAGCATATCATTGAGTTGGAGGAAGGGGAAAAACAAGTCATCACCATGCCTTACAAACACCCAAAGAAGTATAAGGAAGAAATAGAGAAGGCCATCAAAGAGCTCTTAGATATGGGTCACATTAGACCAAGTTCTACCCCTTTCGCCTCTTCAGTGGTATTGGTCAAGAAGAAGGATGGAACCATGTGCATGTGCATTGAATTTAGGGCCTTATTCAAGAAGACTATAAAAACCAGTATCCCATTTCGAGGATTGATGAGCTATTGGACGAGCTCCATGGGGATGTTTAATTCACAAATATTGAATTGTGCTCTGGTTACCATCAAATCTAAATGAGGGAGGAGGACATTCCTAAGACTGCTTTTAGGTGTCACTACAGCCACTATGAATTCTTAGTGATGCCATTCGGATTAACCAATGCACCAACCACATTTCAGTCATGTATGAACCATGTCTTCAACAAGGAGTTGAGGAAGCATCTTCAGCATGTGGAACAAATATTAACTATCATGGAGGGCCAATCCTTGTATGCCAAGGAGTCCAAATGTGAATTTGGGATGACATAGGTCCTCTACTTGGGACACATCATTGGAGTTAAAGGGGTACAGGTACATTAGGAGAATATCCAAGCGATAGTTGAGTGGCCCAAACCTAAAACTATCACAGAGTTGAAGGGATTTCTCAACATTTTCACTTATTATAGGAAGTTCGTCAAAGGGTTCTCACAACTTTGTGCACCTTTGACCGATTTGACCAAAAAAGAGGCTTTCAGAGGGAGTGAAGAAGCATAGTTTACATTTGGCAAGATGAAAAAGGTAATGAGCACATGTCCAGTTTTAACCTTACCATTTTTCGGCCAACCCTTCATATTGGAGTGTGATGCATTCGGAGAGGGCATTGGGGCCATACTGATGAAGAATAGGCATCCCCTTGTGTATGAGAGATGAAAGTTGAGAGGCCTTGATATTATTTACAGTATCTATGATAAAGAAATGTTGACCATCATGCATGCCTTGTCCAAATTCAGACAATACTTAGTGGGAGCAAGATTTGTGGTGAGGTCAGATCACAATAGCCTGAAGTACTTCTTGGAACATAAGGACTTGAATGAGAAACAACAAAAGTGGGTCAAAAACATATAAGCCTATGATTTTGACATTAAATTTATCAAGGGGAAAAACAACGTAGTTACAGATGCACTATCCAGGAGGCCATCAGTTTATGCCATGAAAGATGTATCAGTTGACTGGAAGGACTAGATCTTGGTGGAATATTCCAAAAATCAGTTCACTTGTCAGTTGATGGATGGGAAAATATAGGATGACAAATTCAAAGTCATAGATGAAATCATCTACTACAAGGGACAAATATTCTTGTTCCCTGAGTCAACCTTCAAGGCCAAGATACTGCATGCATGTCATAATTCACCAGTGGCAGGGCCCTAAGGGATTGGAAAAATATATAGGTGGGTAAGGGAAAGGTTCTCATGGAAGGGCCTCAAAGAATATGTGATGAGTCACATCAAGGAGTGTACTACTTTCCATGAGAATAAGGATGAGAACACACACCTAACAACACTGCTACAACCTCTACCCATCCCAGAGCACAAATGGGAGAGCATCTCCATGGACTTCATCACAGGGTTGCCAAGGGAATAGGGTAAGCATTGTATCTTCGTAGTTGTGGATGTTGGCACAGGGGTAGACCCAAGGTTCAATGCTACAACAACACACCAAAAAAACCCTAACTACCGACCCTTTTGGCAACACCTGCAAAGAATATGAAGTATCACCCGAGGTAGAGGTAGGGGTGGTTGTAGGACTCAGATGTCTACAACCTTATATGGGACATAAATATGTGATTGTAACACCTTAACATAGAACTTAGTTATTATAGTTCGTTAATATTCAACCTTAGTTCACAACGGAGCTAAACCCCGAGAACAAATCATCACAACATTCACACAGATCCAATAGATTCAAGAACTAAGCATACCAATAGAGATCAGATCTAGCATTCATTCACATTATTCAACACTAAGTTATCACATTAGATTCATATATCATCTAACATCACACTAAGCATTGAATCACATGAACAAAAGAACATCAAAAAATCACAAAGCATTCACAACATAGGATATACATGGTTCACCCCCACCCTGGGGCTACATCCACCAACTCATCGTCCTCTTTATTATCTTCGATCAATCTTCTTACATGCACAAAGCCTCAAAATCAACTCCGTAGAGGACGGGAGATCTATGAACCTCACTAGATCATCCTTCCTTGAGTTATAGCACAAAGACTTCCACAGACTCTTACAATCACTTGCACTTAGCTCTACAAGCCTCACATAGTATGCACAAAGCAATTACCACTTATCACTTAGCACACTTGCAACTGACTAGTCACTATTCACTACTTCTTACATCACTTAGAATTCTATTTATACATTATAAAATAGGCATAAGCATGGGTAAACCCATGGGTCGACATCCCCATACTCATTACATAAGACCAAAACCCAAAAAGGCCCTAAAAAGGGGCTGAGATCCCGCAATCTCCTCTTTGTCTTGCTCTCCGCCTTTGACAGCCTATCAAAGTCCTAAAAATAGGTCAAACATGACCAAGGATCCTCAAAACTTGGTCAAGGGCCAACATGCCCCCAACACTCACCCGTGACTCATCTTGAGTCACTCTGATATAGGTAATTCTGCCTCAAAAGCCTCGATCTTGGCTTGAGTTGCTTCAACTTGTTGTTGTGCCATGGCCTCCTGCTCAACGGACTCTTGGATAACAACTTCGTTGACAGGTACCTCTAAGCATTGTTCAATTGCAGTGACAACTTGCTCCAGTTTTTCTCCTCGACATTCAATCTCTGAGAACAGTTGGCAAGCCTCATGTTGTATAGGTTGGAGCCTCTGAGTCACTTCCGTGACTCTGCTATGAATGGTGTGGACCTTCTATTGATAAGTGCATTTCTCTTGCGATCGCTAATAGGGGCTTCAATTGCACCTGTATTGTTTCTACTTGTTTCTTCACCTCCTAGAGTTGTGAATCCGGTGCCTTCAGTTTTGGATTCTCAGTGAGTCTCTCATAATTCTAGGCACTGCGATCACTTAGTTGTTTACATTCCATGGCAAGAGCCTTTATTCTCTCAACTATGCTTCGAGCAGTTGCATCTCTTTGATCCCTCACATCCTGTGGGGTGCCGGGCACTATGCGGAGCTCTAAGTCTATTATTCTTTGTTGTAGCTACTAGATAGCTTCTACGAGCTCCTCTACTTGATTCTTGACTCAGTCTTCTTCCTTTGGCTCTAACCCTATCAAAAAGTGAAGTTCTCTATTGACTGCTTCTTTTACTTCGAGTTGTTCTGCGAGCAACTGTTCTTTTTCTTGCTAAATCTGTTCTTTCTCCTCTTCAAACTTTGTCTAGAGAGAAAAATTCTCCCGCTTCGCAACTCAACGTTTTTCTATGACTAATTATTGCACTTGCTTCAAGGCCTGGGTGGCTTGTTTTGTTTCTTCCTGTGCATGACGAAGGCAAGCTTTGGTCACATGAACTAGTCGACGTAGTTGG
Source organism: Picea glauca (assembly GCA_000966675.3). Classification (NCBI taxonomy): domain Eukaryota; kingdom Viridiplantae; phylum Streptophyta; class Pinopsida; order Pinales; family Pinaceae; genus Picea; species Picea glauca. The sequence goes on from JZKD02S0064750.1 coordinate 86,818, forward strand.
GCTGGATCATCTACCAACTGTTATTCTTCCGACGGTAGGGGTGCAGTGGACATTGCGCAACTGGAATGAAGGGCCTGCTGTACCCCTTGAAGCTCAACCTTGATTTTTTCATACATCTCCTCCTTCTTAGCTTCATGTTTCTGCAAGATTTCCTGTGAGGCATCATTTACAACTGTGATGATGAAGTCAAAGTCATTGATAGTGAGCATAGTATACATCTTGGTCAAGGTGGCTCTGGATTTCTTTTGGGAAGAGGGTTTCGGGGGAGAAACCTTCGTCTTCTTCAAGGGATCAACCTCATATCTAGGCGGTGTTACTTCGCCTTGGTTCTTCTCATCTTCTTTTCCATTTATTTCTTCTACTTTGTCATCACCCCCTCAACCAGGTGATACTGAAGTAGTTATTTCTGATGCGTTGCTTAAGTCTTGGACTTATGAGGTCTTCTTCCTTCTGCTGGTTCTGGGTGTGTCATGTTCTTTGTGAGTGGCCTTTGAGCTATCAATTTTGGGGTCAGACATATCTACAAAATTAGTGGGGATAAGGAGGTCTGTTGACCATTCCTTAGTTATCTCCTTGAGGTCCTCTTCTGTGAGCTTGTAGTACGACTGAAGCTCCTCCTTATGCTCGTCTTCTCGCGCAATGATATAGATGAAGTGTCGATCTATGCGGAACTTCATGAGTGGTCAGAACTGATGTAGGGTGTTTGGCATCATGCGAGGTTCAACTTCGATAGCCCTCTTCAGTTGGAGATAATATGTGTGAAAGACTACGTTCAACTGCCAATATTTTCCCATATCGCTCGAGTACCAGAGCATGGTGAAATTTGCAGCAAGCAGCTCGAACGACTCAATATCCGAGAAGTTCGCACCTTCCAGCATATCCCAAGAAATAAACATGAAGAGGATTAGGAGCCAGATAAAGTGGAACTTGTAGCCCTGATCCCGTGCTTCGTGACAGTGTAATTCCAGCTGATTAACTAGGTACTTCTCCTAGTTCATTTGTAGGCCTTCCACGCATTTACCTGCTAGGTCAATGACAAACCCTGTGACCTGTCTGTTCTTCCTTACTATATTTCAGAGTCACCTCTTACCATTATCTGCTTTGCACCAACCTTTTTCAATAGTTTCAGACCGAGCATTAAAGCTTCATACTCAGCAACGTTATTAGTGCAATGAAAATTTAACTTATATGAGTGGTTTTCTGAATACCTTTTTCGGTGATTGTGCAACCAGACGCCAGCCCCTGCCCCTTCTTTGCTCACCGCTCCGTCGAAATCCATACTCTAGAACTCGGCAGGAAAATCTTCTGCGATTTCATTTTCTATCTTTGTGGCCTCACCACTTTCTGTGCCTTCATTTTGGTTAGTGTCCTCTTCTGTCAGCTGAGTATCCTGCTCTTCNACTTCAGCCAAAGTTTTCCCGGCCAATGTCTGTTTCTGCAGCTGCTGCAGCTCTTTTCTCATCTGCTCTGTTATCTGCTTTTCCTTTGACAGACTAGTCTGAAAGGAAAACTTCAACTCTTGCAGATTTTCCACTTCCTTCTTGAGTCTGCCAATTTCAGACTCCTGCAAATTCATTCTCTCCATAGACTTAGCCAAGTCTATGGTGCCTTCAGGTATTGGCCCTGCAGTTGCGGATGGAAGTGCTGTCACTGTCGTGGTCACTGTGCTCGATCCTGCAAAGGGGATAGCACTTAAGGTGATTCTCTCTACTGTTTTTATCTGTTCTCTTTCCTTTAGCAGTTTCTCCATTTCTGCTTCCATCTCCTTCAATTGTGCGCTCTGCTCCATGACTGATTTTAACATTTCAGCTCTTTCTCCTTCCCTCTCGGCTATCTCCTTTGTCTATGGATATTCTGTGGGAGGGAGCTTTAATTGTTTCCTCAATGCTGCGATGTCGGCATTTTTCTTTTTAATCATCTCCTTAGCCGCCTGGACATTGGCCGGATCGTAGCCGATCTTGAGGACCAGCTCCTCAAGAGTTTTTATTCTG
>JZKD02S0064750.1:88818-99203 GCA_000966675.3 Picea glauca
TACCTGATCAGGATTAGATGGTCTGATCAGATGTATTCACTACTTCTAACCTAGGGGCTACCTGATCAGGATTAGATGGTCTGATCAGATGTATTCACTACCCTTAACCTAGGGGTTACCTGATCAGGATTAGACAGTATGATCAGATGTATTCACTACCCTTTCAGCCTTGAAAATTTAAAAGAACTTGGTCATGCTTAGAAGGTATGACCAAGTTGTCATTATTGCATGGGGACTTTGCTTCAATTCTTTTCTGCTCTCCTTTCACTTTTTCTTTTTATTCTCTTTTTCACAAATTATTTGAAGAATGCAATATCATTTGTGAACCAAATCACCAGATGCCGATAATATCCAAGTCACAAGATGATTCCCATAAATTATGGGGTGATAACAAGGTGGAAATTTCACAATTGAAGGAAATCGATGCCAACCTAATAGACAGATGGCTGGTACAGCTTAATTTAAAGTTGCAAGTGATTAGGTTTTCCGATAAAGGTTTTGAAGCCCAGTTTACAAAGGTACAAAGAAATTTTTATCTGTTTGAGACTAAGGATCTTTCGACACCTCCTAGAAATTTTGTTCATTTTCTGGAGAAATGTATTGAATGTATAGCATCAAATGAGGGATATACTTCAACTAAACAATGAAGTATCATTTGAAAGATTATACTATTGAAATGATATACAAACAAAAGTTAATCATGCAACGGTTAAGGTTGCAGTTTTGTAACTATTTTTCTCCTAAAAAGTAGGAGATTTCTAACCATCAAGTATTGATGACCTTATATAAATACAAGGAGCGAAGACTGAAAAGGGGCTTTTTTCTTTCTTTAAAAAGGCATTTTGACAAAGTAATTTTGAAGAGACTCTGAATTAATATAAATGCAGATTGAAGATTCCAGATTTTGTCACGTCTGAGTTATGCGTTTCCCTATCATTCTATCTTTCTTTCATATAACTAATTGATGAATGCTTGGCTACAATTTAGTACAACTTCTAAGGTGGAAATTATTATTCTTATTATTTAAATCAATTACAGTTTTTCCTCTGTATCGGTTATCAACAGATACAAGACGTGAAAATGTTTAGATTCCAATATCATATGCTTCATTAATATTTTTCTTGTTTCACAGACTTCTATTACAATGTGAGATTCCTCTTAAATTGATGCCTCACCTTGTTAATAGATTTATGTTTTTCCTCATATCATGCATGTTTCTTTTCCTTTAAATTTAACTCAGATACAAGAAGCGGCCTGCAATTTAGTCATCCTATTAATTCATGTTTTAAAATCATTCTCTTTACATTGTGAAATATATATAATGAAGCCTAAAAAGAAAACATAGAATTGCATATTCTTTACCTTTATCCTTCATGACAGTACTAGTTTCAAGGCAACCTAACATCGAACCCAGTCTTTCAGATCAAACCAACATTGCCCTAAATTTATTTAACACTATCTTACAAACAACAAATAACCAGGTTGAGTTCGAACGTTCATGGACAACAATTGAGAGAGATATCAGCATTAAGGAAAACTGGGAATTTTGACAGAGACAGTTGAGAAACCAATTATAGCCCTCACCTTTTAATCATTGATTTTTCTGTCCTCAACTTCCTCTATCTTTTCAGATGCCTTGAAAGTATACTTTAGAGCCTTAAAGTATAAAATTAGGAACAACACTAGGCACACTATGCCATTCTATATGGAAGCTACCTTGTAGCCTCACATCCCCTTCTCAACATCGTCGTAGGTATCCTTGATCTTCTGTGCTAATACACTATCTATGGCTTTCCGTGGATAGAAGTCCCATAGGTCAGGTCCTTGCATACTTAATCCAGTGATCCTATGGATCAACGTCAGATCGATTGTGATATGTCAATCTAGCCATAAGTAGCCGCCATGGTAACATGAGAGCAGGAGCTTAACATAGGCGTTAACCTCCTTGTTCCTTCCAAAGTGTGGGATTTTCATTACATTCAACAGGGTGGACTACGCGAGGTTCATCGTCCAAGTTTGGGGGATTATTTTCAAGTTCTTCCCGTTCATCCTAGTCAAGTATTTATACGGGGCTAGCATACTATGGTTCTTACAGTCTCCTAGGTTGAATTCGTTGAACTTAAATGTTGCGATCTTGTCCTGCTGCACTCTAACTACACGTATCCCCTTCGAGAGGTATGCAGTAAACATGGTGTAATCAAAATCTCTCAGCACACTATCATGACTCACTGCACCAGCCAGAGGTGGGATGTAGTTGGGTAAGATGGTCGGGATTAGTTTCACATTTTCTAGGTCATCTCTGTGCCTGGTTCTCTTTTCTGTGATGACTCAGGATGGTTTGGATCCGCGAGAGGTTGACAGAGAGGCTTGAACTCCTCTCGTCAATGACACTTGTACACCCACATAAATTACCCTTTCATACATTAGTATTTCAGTCATGAGGTCAATGAGTACCTCCACAGACTCTTCGACTGCGCTAAGTTCTTCGGACATACATGCTAGTGGTTGAATATCTCAGGTTTGCAGAGTAACTACTCAATGAAACGAGATGGATGGTGATAGATCGATGATCACTATGCGAAATCAACTGATCTGCAAGCTCAGATAATCAGGATTGGAAAAAGAGTTCTTGGTGCAAGGCTCTATGGAATAAGTATATAACTAGGCAACATAGCTCTACAATGGGTGAGAAGCCTTCATTAATTTAGTTCTGTCTGTTACGGTGTGGTCCCAACGGTCTGATGGTGAGCTTTCTGACCATAAATGTTGTTCTACCCATTCGGAGGATCAGTCTAATGGTTATACTGTTTCCAATGGTTATATTTCTTTTCCATGGCGAAGTTCCATGTGGCATTGTTCTGCTATCCCAGCGAAGTTCCAGTTTTGAAATTTTTCTTTCTACGAAGTTCCCTCTGGAACCTTCTGTAAATTTTCGATCTTTGATCTCTTCTTACTTAGTTTTCTAGCCTTCTTTCCATTGAGCTTCGTCTCAGTATTCATGTTTCCGTTATGATTCTTATCTCCTCTTGGCATAGTAACTTCGCGCTATTGAGATTCTTTCCTAAGATTCAAGGGCAATACTTATTCTCTATCTGGGGTAGGTGCTTCAGTCTTATGTGAGTCTTCTTGTGTTCTTTCAACTTCGACATCCAAGTTTCTGGTTCTAAATAGATTCGATCTGTTACCCTGTTCTTCAATCAAGTGTGTGATCCTCCTGGTCATGAAATCTTTCAACTCTTGAATCTTCTGCTCTAATACTTCTTCTTCTTTCCTTATAGCCCGATCCCTTTCAATCCAAGGTTTTCCTAGTAATATAGAAAATGGGACGTTGTTCTCAATACATTTAACAACCTCAAACTCTTCCTCTGTCAAAGTTCCATGAGCACTCATAGATATATGGGTGAGCTTTCCTCTAAATAATCCTATTCCTCCCAATGAAGGAATCATAGCAGGCTTTCCTAAAGTTTCCCAAGTTCTTTTTTTCATAATATTCACCCGTGTTTCTTCATCTAGAACACAATCAATGTCGAAGTCTCCTATTCTTGCTTCTATGCACTTTTTTTCTTTGAAGATATCTGATAAGTTGATATTTTGGTGGTCATTTAGGGTTTCTTTCATTTGTAGCAATACATCCTCTGATTATTTCTCGGGTTCTGATATGGTCTTAGTGTCTTGACCTTTCTCATGGTCTTCTTGTCTCATATTCATTCTTTCAACTTTAGCAATCATTCTAGGGCAATCTAAAGCTTCATGGTCCATAGCTTTACAACAAAGACAACCAAGTCTTCTATCAGGACATTCCTTAGCAAGATGTCCCGGTCTTCTGGAATTATAACACGAGATTAATCTTCTCTTTCTTTTAAATGATCCCCAACCTTTCCTGTATCTAACCTGCAAAAAATTCTTTCTAGGGTCTTGCATCCATTTGTTAGTCTAAACATTTTCTCTATGCATAGGAATAACATATCTTTCACTATTCTTATCAGATCTACTCATATCAAATCTTCTTTATTCTAGTTGTGCCCTACTTTTCAAGCTAGGATAAAATTTATCAAACATACCTAGATCCATATTTTTGAAACAAAAATTTCTACTTATCTTACTTTCAACAGAGCAAAAAGAATCCAGATATAATTTTTTTTACTATTCTTATCTTTCTCAGAGCACAAGGCTTCAAGATATTACCTCTTTTCTTCAGATCAGACTTCTCTTCTTAGCGTAGAGTTTCACAATCCAATTAGAGTACTGCGCACTAGGGTAACAGATCTACACACAGAGATTTCACAGTTTTGGGTCAAATCTTCACACAAAGCTTCTTCTTCCTCAGTTCCCAACAATCACAGTTTCATGTCCTGACAACAGAACCATTTGTTGGCACAGGGGCAGACCCAGGGTTCAACGCTACAACAATGCACCAACAAAAACCTAACTATGGACCCTTTCGGCAACACCTACGAAGCGGATGAAGTCTCACCCAAGGTAGAGGCAGGGGTAGTTGTAGGACTCAGATGTATGCAACCTTAGATGGGACACATATCTGTGATTGTAACACCTTAACAAAGAACTTATTTATTACAGTTCGTTAATATTCAGCCTTAGTTCACAACGCATCTAAACCATGACAACAGATCAGCGCAACATTCACATAGATCCAATAGTTTCAAGCACTAAGCATACCAATAGAGATCAAATATAACATTCATTCACATTATTCAACACTAATCTATCATATCATATTCATCTATCATCTAACATCGCACTAAGAATTGAATCACATGAACAAAAGAACATCCAAAAATCCCAAATTATTCACAACACAGGATATACGTGATTCACCCCCACCCTAGGGCCATTCCCACCAACTTGTCATCCTCTTTATTATCTTCGATCAATCTTCTTACATGCACAAAGCCTCAAAATCAACTCCGTAGAGGACAGGAGATCTGCACACCTCGCTAGATCCTCCTTCCTTGAGTTATAGCACAAATCCTTCCACAGTATCTTACAATCACTTTCACTTAGCTCTGCAAGCCTCACATAGTATGCACAAAGAAATTACCACTTAGCACTTAGCACTTAGCACACTTGCAACTGACTAGCCACTACTGGTCACTATTCACTACTTCTCACATCGCCTAGATTTCTATTTATACATTTAAAAATAGGCCTAAGCATGGGTAAACCCATGGGCTGACATCCCCATACCCATTACATAAGCCCAAAACCCAAAAAGGCCCTAAAAAGGGCATGAGATCCCATGATCTCCGCTTCGTCTTATGCTCTTCCTTTGATAGCCTGTCGAAGTCCCAAAAAAAGGTCAAACATGACCAAGGATCCTCAAAACTTGGTCAAGGGACAACAATGGACATGTTGACTAAATTTGCACACTTCTTCTCCATTGCTACAGACTTCAGTGCAACACAGATGACCGAATTATTGTTCAGAGAGATCTTTAGACTACATGGTCTACCCAAAACCATTGTTAGTGACATGGATAGTCGATTTATGAGCACTTTTTGGTAGGAGTTATTCAGGATGGTTGGTATGACCTTGACCTCTAGCACTAGTTATCACCCTCAGCCTGATGGGTAGACAGAAATAGTCAACAAATGGGTAGAAGGCTACCTCAGGAATTATGTAGCAGGACAGAAGAAGGCATGGGTTAGGTGGCTACACTTGGGGGAATACTGTTACAACAACACATATCACATGTCCATAGGCATGAATCCATTCAGGGAGTTGTATAATTATGAACCACTCTCTTTTGTAGAGATTTCTTTTGGTGATAGCAGAGCCCCAATGGTATAGGATTGGGTACAAAAGAGTTAGGAAATCCTTAGGGAGTTGAAGGATCATCTACAGAGGGCATAGAATCAACAGAAGGTCCAAGCAGACAAACATCGGGTAGAGCGTACATTTTAGTTTGGTGACTTGGTCTACCTAAGGATCCAACCATACAGACAAGATTCTATCAAAAGGAGTGGAGCAAAAAAGATCCAACCTCGGTTCTTTGGGCCCTACAGGATCATCAGAAAGGCAGGGGTTGTGGCTTATGAGCTGGTGCTCCCATGGGGTAGTAGGATACACAATGTTTTCCATTTGTCATGCCTGAAGAGGGCCATCGGCCAACACATCACCCCACTTAAGTTGATGCCACCTCTAGATGAAGAGGGGATATTGGTACTGGTGCCAGAGTAAATATTGGAGGTTCGGGAGAAGAAAATTCGGAGGAGAAGCATCATATAATACTTAATCAAATGGAAGGATTTTCCCATTGAGGATGCCACGTGGGAGAATGAACAAGTGATACAGGAAACGGGTTCAAAATTGCTTGTGGGAAATCAATTTCTAGCAGGGGAGACTGTAATGTCCCCCTCCTCTTGATGAAGAGTTCTGAAAATACTTAGTGGTCTAGTCATCCCCACTAGACCATAGTCTCATGCAGCATGGTCAAAGGTCAGCTAACTCAATGTTATATTTTGAAGTTGACTTGGAAAAAGGTAAAAAGGGTAAAAAGTAACTCAATGAAGGAATATAGCACTTGAGGTTGAGTTAGGAGTTGAACCTAGGGGTTAACTTAACTCAACAAAGAAAAAAAAAAGAGGTATAAAGGAAAGCCTAGGGTGCACCTCTCACTTCATCTTGGATATTATTGCATTTGGCTATTCGACTCTTGAGCACACAGTTTTGAGGGTTTTGAGAATACAAACCCTAGAGAACAACTTAGTGGTGAAAGATTCCACTCACCTTGTTCAAATATTGGTCTCAGGGATGAAATACTCCACCCACACCATTCTATAGTCTTCATAGGTACCATCATCGATCTAGGAGGACAAAAGGTCGCACCCTTGAGGTTTTTCTAGCAGGGGCACATCATTTCTTGGAGAGGAGTTCAATCTAGCTTTGTGACAGGGTCTATTGACATTCCAGTACCTGTGTATTATTTGTAGGGCCTTGATCATCATATTTAAAGCATTTTGGGAGGGTTACTTTTGCTAGATTATTATCTGGATCTTTGGGACGTTTTTGAGAGGAGGGCGCAACTGTGATTCAAATATGCTCAGTTTGGAGGGGTTACACCTTAGATACGATATTGAGACTTATCCTAGTGTCTTTTGGTGGCCCAATCTACCTTTATAGACAGTTTTCGTGTATTTGGAGGCTTCCTCCATGAAGGCCGAAATATTGAGCTTGATAGTCTTCAGGAGGATGTGCCATCAGTCATGGGGGTTTGGACTTGACCCTGGTTTTTCTTGTATTGTTCTTCAATGTATATCTAGCCTTTGGGAGGATTGCATCTCTTATCTGGGGAATTTTTTAGCAGCTTATCTATTATCTGTTGGAGCCATCTGATGTTATTCCAGATCTGCTTCCACTTTGTATCAGGTTCTTTCTTTTCATAATAATAAAGGTTAGATCTATGCTATTTGGTTCTATATCTTGTGTATTGGTAGATCTTGTATTTGCATTGAGTATATCTTCAGATATATCTTTAATAACTGAATATAACCCTAAGGCCGAAACTTGACAGACCAACCCGCAAACACAAATAAACAAACAATTAATTCAGTGGTCAGTTAGTGTTCCAAGCAAACAAATTGGCTTGGGAACATTACACGACTGTACAAACATTTATTGCACATATTTGTGCTACTACAGTTTGGCACATTTTTCTAGGTGGACGTACAGTCAAAGGGATCACATAAATCAAGGAGTTGACCTGTGCATTTGTACAGGAATTTTTTTTACGAATTTCAAGAAGTTTGGCTCAGATTTTTGAAGAGGAAGCTTGGCACAGTTTTTGAGATAAGTCTGTATTAAATTTCTGAAATTATTGAATGTTGTAAAAAAAAATTTCTCTGATCTATGAAATAATAAAATCTCCCTCTCTCATTGGTTTTGCCCTTGTGGGGTTTTCCAGGGTCACTGTTAGACCAAAAATCCATGTGCAATTTTTTTTTGAATATTGTGTTGCTGATATATTTTACTTTTTGCATTAAAGTGTGTTCAGAATCCTCATGTTTCAGTTTTGAAATTTTGTTTACATGTTGAGTTTATTTGGCTGTCATAAAATTGGGTTTGGGCATTAAACACTGATAAAAATAAGCGAGACTTGAAACTAGGTGGGGTCTAAAATTTTACATGGTATCAGAGTTGAGTTAAAGAAAGGTTGATTTATACCAGCAAGTCAGAAAAATGGGACATAAGTCACTTCACTGGACATAAGTTTGAATTTTTCATTTTCAACAGAAAAGGGTCAATGGCTACTGGTCTAAGGGTTGAGGAAAAACTTGATGGGGCAATGAACTTTGGTTCTTGGAAGGAGAGGATTATCTTGTTGTTGCAAGAAAGTGAGTTATGGGATATTGTTGAGAACTCCACAACAAATCCATTGAATGTACCCATAGATGCTACTCTTCTAGAAACATACACCAAGAAGAGTATCGAGTATAAGAGAATTATCCTTGATTCCATCAATGACCATTTGATTCCTCATGTGATGGGGAAAGTAAATTCCTATGAGATGTGGGAGTCCTTGATGAAGTTGTACCAGAGTATAAATGAAACTTGGAAGATCATTTTGAGAGAAACTAAAAATCATTAAAATGACCAAGGCTGAAAATGTGGTCACATATCTTACCAGGTTGACACAAGTGAGAGATGAACTTGGAGTTGTTGGGGAGGCCATTGCTGATAGTGAACTTATGAGGAAAACATTGAATGGAGTTTCCAAGCAATAGGTTGTTTTTGTTGAGGGCATTGTGGCTAGGGAGAACCTTACCAAGTGGGAACGTCTTTGGGATGATTTTGTTCAGGAGGAGACCTGGGGAGGTTATGTGCATGGTAGTTCATCTACAGGTCATGATGAGGAGAATCTAGCTCTTGTTTCCAAAAGCAACAAGAAATTCAAAAAGGTTCCCAAGGGAGGAAACAAACCGAAGGCTGAAGGAAAGAAGGAAATGGGAAAAGTAAAGTGCTTTGCATGTCACAAGTTTGGTAACTATGCATGACAATGTTCGAACATGAAGAAGAAGCAGACAACAACTTTCGTAGAGGTGGAGGATTTTTCTGCCAAGTTTGATAAGGAGTTTTCCTTAGTGGTATGTATTTCCACTAGAACCACTCATTCTAGTGTGTGGTATATTGACAGTGGTGCCTCCTACCATATGACAGGTGTTTGTGAGCATTTGAAATATCTTACACATATTGGTGATCTTAAGGTTAAGTGCTTGGAGATGACCGGGTGGTCAAGGCAGTTGGTAGTGGGAAAATATCATTCCAGAGGGAGTCGTTACCTCCCATGTTATTGAGAGAGGTCCTATATGTTCTTGGCTTGAAGAAGAACTTGATTTCAGTTTCTTCCATTGAGGAGAGGGGTTATGAGGTGTTGTTCTGTGATGGACAAGTGATCTTATTTCCAAAGGGGTCCAATATCACTTTGGCCAAAGTGATTGGTGTTGGATTACTGAGAGGGGGGGTGAATAAGTAATAGCGTAATTATAATCCTTTTTCTTCAAATGTTATATCAATGTAGAATTATTATCCAATAATGAGTAGAAAGAAATAAACAATCACACACATACACAATACACTAGTGTTTTACATGGAAACCCAAATCGGGAGAAAACCAAATAATGCTTTTTCTTATATGTCTTGAAGAATTACATTCATTGGAAGCACCAAATTCCTTTGTTTTCCATATGCAATTGGAAGGAGGCTCCAACCCCCTATTTTCTCAGGCTACAACCTAAGGGAAGCTCCAACTCCCCAATTCTCTTGCTACAACAAGAAGGAGGCTACAACCCCCTATGTTCTCCAGCTATAACTGGAAGGTGGCTACAACCACCTTTCCTTGCCCTGTCCTACCACCCTGAAGTAGAATTAGAATGATGGAACCACTATCACACTATCACTATGAGATATACCATTGTAAACCTATACCAATAAATCTGAACCATGCATCAACTTGTACCTCAACCTGTAATCAACCTGTACCATAAACAAGTGCATCAACCATGCACCAATCCTGTACCAAACAACCTATAATCAAAATGTACCATAAACAAGTGCATACAAACATGTACCAAGTATGTACCAATCATGTGTCAACTACTCATCAACTATGACTCATCAATATGTACCAACATCATCAACTATACACCTCATGTATGTGCCAACTCATCAACTACTTGTCTCAACCATGTACTCAACATGTACCTCAACCAAAATCTCTAATCAATTTCATCATACAAATCTGATTTTTAGCTCCGTAATAGACCTAGTGTATATGATCACATTCCTACAAACCTTCCTTAACTTTAACAACAAGAGACTAGCATTTTCATCAAACTTTTCTTTAGTCTCACATGCCTAGTTTTGGATTA
>JZKD02S0064750.1:100060-123376 GCA_000966675.3 Picea glauca
TCACCATAAGGGGACCACTTTGGAGTTCATCCATATTTACTTCTTATCAACCATGACAAAACAATAATGAGTCATATTTACATCAAAAAATCTTGGGTCCATTACCCAAACCTTTTTTCTATGGGGCTTTCTTCAAGGGTTGACATCAATGACAACCAACCTTAATCAATAATTGGGACTTGACATGAGAAGCTTTACAAGCTCATGTTCCAGCCAACGAGTGAATTATTTCATTCTACCAACAAGAATGATATTTGTGAGCTATGGCACAAGGGGATGGCCCATTTGCAACATGGGGCTCTGAAGATACCGAGGGAGATTGTGACTGGAGTTCCAGAGTTCAGTATAGAGAACCAAGAGTTGTGAAAGGGGTGTGCTTTGGAAAACTACACCAAGACTTATTTTCCAAGCATTGACAACAGATAAACATGTATACTTGATTTGATTCATTCTGAAGTATGTGGTTCGATGTCTTCTGCATCTTTCACTGGTTGTTTATACTATGTCATATTCATTGATGACTTCTCTCGGAAGTCTTGGATTTTCTTCATGAAGACCAAAGGACAGGTCTTCAATCAGTTCCAAGAGTTCAAATATCTTGTGGAGAACCAGAATGGGAGGAAAATTAGAGTTTCAAGGATAGACAGTGGGGGTGAGTATACCTCCAAGGATTTTATCAACTTTTGTGCAGGAGAGGGCATCACGCGAGATTTGATTTTTCCTTACAACCCACAATAGAATGGGGTTGCTGAGAGGAAGAATAGGGCCATAGTTGGGGCTGCGAGAGCCATGTTGCATGATCAAGGGCTGCCACATTTTCTTTGGGCCGGGGCATTTTATACTGCAATTTATCTCCAGAATAGGAGTCCACATAGAGCAGTGGGGGACAAGATGCCTGAGGAGGATTTCTCTGGGAAGAAGCATGATGTTGGGCACTTTAGGATTTTTGGGTGCCTTACATATTCACATGTCCCTTTTGAGAAGAGGTAAAATATAGAACCCATGACACAGAGGGGAATATTTGTTGGGTACATTGATACTTCAAAGGATTTCTTCATATACATCCCTTCCTTTAAGAAGACAGTCTTGAGAAGGGATGTGATATTTGAGGAGAATGGAGACTTTAGGAAGTCATGAGGGACTGAGAGGGGTGAGCAGTCATCACCTCAGATTCAGGGAGTCCATAGCAGACTTCAGTTACACAGATTTCAGGACCACCAGTTTCGGTGACGAATGGTCCACAGGTTACAGGGCCACAGATGTCAGGATCACAGTTTACTGGTCCACGAATTTCAGGATCGAGTTCTCCAGATTCTACTTCAGGTTCATAGTCTTCAGGTTATGGGGTTGATCAGGGAGAGTCCCATCCACTGGAAACTAATTCAGAGAGGAGGAAGCCCAAGTGGCTTCAGGACACTTTGAGGAAGGCACAAGGTTCAGTGGGGAATCCTAGGCAGGCTGTGAGGGAGAGTAAACCTCTTGAGAGATTTAGCAGCTACATTGCAATGGTGAACAACATCAGGGAGTTTGAGACTTCCAATTTTTAGGAGGCTTCTGGTAGACAGGTTCAGAGAGATGCCATGATGGAAGAGTATAGTTCCATCATGAAGAATTATGTTTGGGAGATTGTTCCTAGAACTAAGGGAAAGTCAATGATGACTTCCAGGTGGCTCTACAAACTCAAGTATGTTGTTGATGGAAGAATTGAGAAGTAAAAAGCTTGTTTTGTGGCTCGGGGTTTCTAATAGGTTGAGTGAATTGACTATAATGAAACCTTCTCTCTGGTTGCTAGATATACCTTGATCATGTCTGTTGGTCCTTGATCAAGTTTTGGGAATTTCTTGGTCATGTTGACCTATTTTGGAACTTCGACAGGCTGTCGAAGGAGGAGCACAAGATGAAGTGAATATCACAGGATCTCGGCCCCCTTTTGGGCCCATTTTTGAGTTTTTGGGAATATGTAATGATAATGGGATGTCGGCCCATGGGTTTACCCATGTTTAGGCCCATTTTGTATGTTTAAATAGAAGGATAGGCAATGTAAGTTGGTAGTAATTGAAGAGAATAGTGCATCTATGTGATGTGAATGCATGCTGAGTGCAAGTAGAGTCTGAAAGTAATTTGTGCATGATTGCAAGAGACTTGTAGAGCTAAGTTCAGGTCCTTGTAGCATATTGTGGAGATCTTAGTTTTGTAATGCAAGGAAGAAGGATCTAGCGAGCTGCGCAGATCTTCTGTCCTATGTGGAGTAAGGATTTTGGATGGCTTTGGGCTTGTAATTGATTGAATGAAGACAATAAATAAGAAGAGTTGGTGGACGTAGCCCCAGGGTGGGGGTGAACCATGTAAACATTGTTCTATGTACTTTGTTCTTTTTTTTGATGTGCTCACATGTTATATGCTAAGTGCTTTGATCTATTTAGATAGATCTTCTTATGCGTAGTGCTAATGATAGGTAGAATGATAGATATGATATACAAGGATATTCTCAGTGCTTGATATACTAGATCTGACCTATTTACTTATGATAAGTTCTTAAATACATTAGATCAGTGTTAATGCTGTGAAGTTCTGTCTTATAAGTGAAGTGGTTATTGACTATATATTGATGAACTGACGATGCTAAGTGCTTTATTAAGTAGTATAATCATAGATCTGTGTCCCATATAAGGTTGCAGACACTTGAGTCCTGCAACCACCCCTACCTCTACCTCGGGTGAGACTTCATCTGCTTCGTAGGTGTTGCCGAAATGGCTGGTAGTTAGAGATTTGATGGTGCATTGTTGTAGTGTTGAACCCTGGGTCTGCCCCTGTGCCAACAATGCCAGTGATCTCTATTGCAACAGAGATGGGTTGGAAGATCCATCAGATGGGTGTGAAGACCATATTTCTGAATGGTATCATACAGGAGGAGGTGTACATTGAGCATCCATTAGGATTTGAGGTGCATGGGATAGAGTCCCATGTGTGCAGAATGAAGAAGGCATTGTATGGGTTGAAACAAGCTCCTAGAGCTTGGTATTCTAGGATTGATGCCTACTTGCAGTAGTTTGGATTTGAGAAGAGTGAGGTGGATCCCAACCTATACTTCATTGTGGTTGGAGAGGATCCTATCATAGTCTTTATATATGTTGATAATTTCTTCATTACAAGGGTAGATAGAATCATCACTAGCTGCAAGGAGAGATTGCTTCAGAGTTCAAGATGACTGATATTGGACTGATGCATTATTTCTTAGGATTGGAGGTTTGGCAAGAGCCTAGACACATCTTCCTGGGATAGGGGAAGTATTCTTGTGACATTCTGAGGAGATTCCAAATGGAGGATTGTAGGCCCATGACCACACCATGATTACCAATTGGAATAATCTTCATGCTTCTGAGTCACGATTGGTTGATTCCACTTTATATCATTAATTGATTGGTTCATTGATGTATTTGGTCAACACCATACCATATATTTTTTTTTCTGTCAAAACTCTTAGTCAGTTCATGGTGGAGCCTAGGAGAGTGCATTGGGTGGCAGCAAAACATGTGCTCAGGTATCTTTGTGGTACAGTGGATTATGGTCTGGACTATCTGAGAAGGGATGGATTTCGATTGGTGGGCTATACAGATTCAGATTGGGCAGGGTGTGTCAGTGACAGGAAGAGTACTTCTGGATGTTGTTTCAGATTGGGTTCAGCAGGGGTGTCTTGGTTCAGTCGAAATCAAAAGTCAGTGGCTTTAAGTTCTGCAGAGGCTGATTATATGGTTGCTAGTCAGGCTAGTTGTGAGGTTCTTTGGCTTCCCAAGTTGCTGGTGGGATTATTTGGTGTGCAGTTGAGGCCCACTATGATTTACTGTGACAATCAAAGTTGTATTAAACTCTTTGAGAATCCATTTTTTCACGAGAGGTCTAAGCACATTGAGATTCCATATCACTTCATCCGAGATTATGTTCATATAGGAGAAGTTGAGCTATAGTACATATCTACAGATGAGCAGGTTGTGGACATACTCACTAAATCCTTTGGAAAATGAAAGTTTGTAATCTTTAGGGACAAGCTTGGAGTGGTGAGTAACACTTTCCTCGGTAAGAGGGAGTGTTAAGATAATTTAAAAAGTACCCAGGCAAGTGTTTCTCATCACCTAGGCACCTAAGGGGTGAGAAAGTGCCTAATGTGGACCCTAGTCATTTAATTTGTGAGAGATAAATTAAAAGGTGACATTTTGGACTTAGGGAAAGTGAGTAACTTAAGTGATTTAATTTCCACCATTGATCTCATCCAATCTCCACCATTAGATTGAGAGGCTCTTCACCTTCCCTCCATGAGGTCGATTAGGGTAGAGGGCATACCCATTCTTGGGTTTTTAAAACAAATTTTTGAGAGAGCCGAGAAAGAAGAAGTTGAGCAGACTTGAGGAGGAGCTATTTTGCTACTAAGGGCATGCATTCCAAGGCTAGCATTGGCATGCAAATCGAGGAGATAGTACATCATTAATTACAACTCGTAATGTATGGATTGAGCAGGCCGTACAACTTGAATAGTGGCACATAAATTGAGGAATGGTACAACATTGAAGGAAGACCATACTGTATGGATTTGTGAGGAGGCCGTACAGTCATAACTTGCACAGAAATTGAGGAAAAAGGTACAACAAGAGGAACAAGTCTTACTGTATGGATTTTAGCAGTTTGTACTGATGTTTCTTGCTGCACATAAATCGAGGAACATTATTATGTGTTTTTCTGAGTTTTGGCATGGTTCCCAAGGTGGTCGTACAAGAATTTATTGCATAGATTTTTACTACTTCAGTTTGGCACATTTTTCGATGTGGTCATACAGTCAAAAGGGGCACATAAATCAAGGAGTTGACCTATGGATTTGTACAAGAAATTATGTTACAAATTTCGAGGAGTTTGGCTCAGATTTTTGAAGAGGAATCTTGGCATGGTTTTCGAGATAAGTCTGTATTAAATTTATGAAATTATTTACTGATGTAAAATACATTTTCTCTGAGCTCTGAAATAATAAAAAAATCCATCTCTCATTGGTTTTCGCCTTGTGGGATTTTCCAGGGTCGTTGTTTGACCAAAAATCCCTGTGAAAATTGTTTTTGTATATTGTGTTGCTGATATATTTTATTTTATGCATTAAAGTATGTTCAGAATCCTCATGTTTCAGTTATAAAATTTTGTTTACATGTTGGAGTTTATTTGGTTGTCATAAAACTGGGTTTGGGCATTAAACATTGATAAAAATCAATGAGACTTGAAACTGGGTGGGGTCTGAAATTTTACAATTGTAACTCTGTCTATTGGGTTGTTCTAGCTTATTGGAATGTTGCATTGTCTTCCATGGAGGGCTTCAAAAGGGCTCATTTTTAATGACGCTTGATAGCCATTGTTGTAGGAAAATTCTACCAGTGGTAGGTAGTCCTCCCACTTTTTGGGTTGATGCATTACATGCATCCTCATTATGTCTTCTAATACTCAGTTTACCCTATCTATCTGCCCATCAATTTGAGGGTGATAGGATGTACTAAAGAGAAATTATTTTTCAAAACTAGCAAATAGATATTTCCAAAAGTTTGAAGTAAAATTTATATCTTTGTCAGATATAATTTCCTTAAGCATGCCATGCAATCTAGATATATCTTTCATGAAAATGTTGGAAATATATATTTCCTTGCAAGTTGACTTGATTGTATGAAGTGAGCATCCTTGCTCAGTTTTTCCATGACTACCATGATAATGTCATTTTTTTGGTTGATCTTGGTAATCCTATCATGAAATCCATGGAGATGGTTTCCCATTTCCATTTGGGAATTAGTAGGGGCTACAACAACCCTATTGGGTGTCGGTGCTCTGCCTTGAATTGCTGACATTCTAGACACTTAGCTAAGTAATCAGCTATGTCCTTATTTATTCCGGGCCAATAAAATAGTTTCCTAGTGGCCGTGATCATTTTCCACCTCCACAACCATGGAGGTGGACTCAAAAAGTACTGCTAGAACCCTAGTTCGTGGGGTCATTCCTTCCATTTTTGTGTCCAAGTCGCGTTCTATCTTGCAATCTGGTACTTCTTTTCAAGATATTGTTCAGAGAGTCCCTACTCCCTCTTCTTCATCTTTTTTGGTTTAGGAAGTCCCATCTCTTTTCATTCCCATGGGACAAGATGCTAATGAAGAGGTGGAATATTATAGATATGTGATTTTGGTATATCACTTCAATGGTTTTTGGGAAAAGTTAGCATATCTTAACAATTGGATATCTGCTACATGGATCTCGATCATGCAAAAAAAACTTTAATTAATCCTTATGCAAAATGCTTCTTCATTGTCGAGTTTGACATTCAGGAAAATCACGATGTGATCTTCAAGTCAGGTATGTGGTTTTGGGGAAAATCAGGTTTGTGCATGAAACCTTGGTCTCCTTCTTTCAATTAAGATTCTAACATTCTCTCCTTAGCCCCAGTTTGGGTGACACTTCCCAATATGCCCTTTCACTTTTGGGGTTTTCCCTCTCTCAAAGACATTGGCTCAACATTAGGAAAGTTCCACTTTACAAGTCGTGAAACTACGAGGCACAACACCTCTACTTATGCCTGCATTTGCATGGAAATGGAATTCAGTAAAGGATTCCCAACCAAATTTATTATTAGTGGTAAATGTTACTCTTGGCCTCATAAAATTGACTATGAGAGAGTATCCTTATGTTGCAGATATTGTTTTTAAAAAAGTCATATTACATCCCATTGTCCCAAAAGGTCCAGGAATATCTGAAATCATTGGAAATCGACTTGGTGGGTTGGATCTAATGATGGCCATCAATTAATTTCAAAATCTTGCAGAGAGCCTCCTCAAGACAATGAAAATACTTCTGAATCAGATCCTCCTATTAAACAAACTCCCTTATCTCAATACGCATGCCACAGCTCCACTCATAATCTAGAGAAAGAGGCATCTTCCCTTAAGGTCTCAGATAAGTAAATTTTGATACAACAATTGTTGAAATATTGTAACTAGAAAGAGTATTCTATTTATTATTGATTCCATAATCATTATATCAATCCCCTTTTGTGGATTTCTCATGTCAGGCATTGTAATTGACCAAATCCCCTTTTGCGGATTTTTCAAACCCTAATTGTATTATGCAAATTAAGAAGCCATCCCCTAGGCCTAATTAAAGTGGTTTTAACCACAAAGAAGACAAGTCGGCCCTGCCCAGTGAAGAGACACCTTTCTAGTGCCTTCCTGCTAGTAGAAATAAAGGAGGCTAGCACCTCATTATCTCACTCACTCATTAGCTAAACAAGTGAACAATTTTGGTAGCTGCAGTTGGGAGAAGAAGGAAGAGCGAGGCACATTCCTTAGTGTTGGATATTCTCCAGTGTTTTGGTTTATTATATTGGCATTGTATTGGCTATCTATATTAAGGAATTTTTGTTAGGTTTTCTCCCCCATGAGGGTTTCCCAGGATAAATGTTGTGTATCTTGTGATTGTGTTTCTCTTAGTGATCCTACCTATTCTATTGTTATCTAGTAAAATGAAAAGAAACCTAATAATAGATGAAAAATTAACATGGTTTTAGAGCTAAGATGAAGACATCACCTTTCACTAGATAAGCAAAAACATCATTGTTGTCATACAAGAGAATTAAGGATTTTTGTTGGAGAGGAATCTTTGCCTAAAACAAATCTAGAAAAGTGAACCCTATGCTAGTAAATCTTTTGGCAGCTTGAGCACACCTTTTCAGTGGACAAAGCCTCCGAAAATTCAAAACCTAGTTTTGACTGGTACCAGAAAACCAGAAAACCAGAAGTACCAAGAAACCAAAACCAGTACCAGTCTAGATTTCCGCATGTTAAGTTTCAAGGGGAAAAAATTGAAATTTTTGAAATTTAACAGCTCCAACAAACTCGCCTCAGTGCATCGCATCTAGTCCCTGGATCAAAATTTAAAAATTTGAAGTTTGAAAAATTAGGGTTTCCTCATAAAACCCTAAGTTGCAGTTGCAGTTTCATAATCAGTTGCAGTTTCATAATCAGTTGCAGTATCAGTTGAAGTATCATTTGCAGTACCATTTGTAGTCACCCTTGAATTTTTTAAAAGGGTTGGTAATTATTACCCTTGCTACCAGATGGTGCCATTACCCGCAAATACTATCAGAGGTATGTACTCACATATGTTTAAATTTTTAATATTTAAAGGGAATTTGTAGGAGAAGGGATCTCTTTCCATAGATCCAGAAGGATCTTAGATCCAGAAGGATCTTAGATCCAAAAGGATCTTAGATCCAGAAGGATCTTAGATCCAGAAGGATCTTAGATCCAACACATTCAGAGGAATAATGCATCCCATGTTTGACTATTCTGATATGAATCTATTTGTTATGACATTATTTTGATCTAGGTTGCATGTTGAAGATATGACCATCATACTAACATTTGGTCAAAATTAAAGTCAAGGTATTAGATTGATTAAAATTGAGTTCATAGAGTTTATTCTCTAACCCAGCCTTCTATCAAGATAACATATTGTATTAATGCAAAAGATAGGTTGAAGAAAGAACTTGTCATCTTGAGTGAAGGAGACTTGGAATAAAATAAACACACTCATTCTTGAGGACAAGACTCCAGGTTCTAGGTTTGATTAATTAAGTTGATACGATTCAAAGTTGCACAGGACAAGTTGATAACTACCCCATTACAGGTAAACACTATAGTTGAGGAAGCAGTCTTTGAAAAGTATTATACTTGGTAGCATGTGATCAGTTTGAGCTAAGTTCTTAATGTAATCATTTATGAAGATACACCTAACATCTCCTCTAGGATAAACTTCTTGTGTTGGTTCCAGGTTACCATGGAGGAATGTTTGATCACAACACTAGAAGAGTGTTGATCTCATTTCATATAGTATTTCTTACTTTTGATCTTTTCTTAAGAGAAGTTAAGACAAATCACAAGTGATAGTTCTAAAGGAGCTACTGTGATGATTATTTGTGCTATTGTTTTATTATTATCAACGGAGTATTATTCTTGCTTTTTGTTTTGTTGATCTTGTTTCAGGTCATAGGTGATAACCCTGAGAAAGATATAGTGAAGGTTGTATACGACAATATATTAGATGAGATGTGAAAAATACTATGTACATGACCATATACATTCATATACCAATGAAGATGAAGAAAAATATATTTTTGAGATCCAAAGTATCTCATATGAATATTGATTGTAAGGAGCAAAAGGCTCCAAAGATGACCGAACATTAGAACAAGAACTCACAATAGACTTGATCAAAGGATAATGAAGCCACCTTGATGGGAACCATAACTTGTTTGAAGTCTGACTCATCCTTTCATATTTAGACTTTGTATTCAACACCAAGTATACCTTGTAAGAGATGATGATGTCCTTGTAGACTCAAAAGAAAT
Organism: Picea glauca; assembly: GCA_000966675.3. Lineage (NCBI taxonomy): Eukaryota > Viridiplantae > Streptophyta > Pinopsida > Pinales > Pinaceae > Picea > Picea glauca. The sequence continues at coordinate 109,479 of JZKD02S0064750.1, forward strand.
GAAGAATAATCCTGATCTCAGAAAGGATCAGACGAAGAGACAACTTCCAGGTCTAGGAGACAGATTCCATGAGAATACTAGATCGTAGCTTCATAAACTTCTAGGAAATATGAAATCTCCTGGGAAGATTCTCGTGTTTCGGTGACAAAAAAGGAATCCAGTCATAAATACTAGGATATGGATTTTTCCCTGAGACTAGAAGATAAGTTAGTATTAACTTCCAAGATTGATCTAATAGATCAAGCATGTTGCAGATGTAAAAATCCTAATGAGTGTCCATAGGATTCTCCCAACAAGAGGGAGAATAATATGACGAGACACTTACTCCAGTAATGGAAGAAATAGTTCTAGTATCCATGAAGATTGAGTTGCAGCTGATCGAGTGTACCAGATTGGTACAATGTAATGTGAAAATTTGGTTTGAAGTTGAAGATAGAAAGACTCTACTCTACAGGTTGAAGAAGGCTCTATACAGGTTGAAGCAAGCTCCTAGAGATTTATATGGTAGAATTGATAGTTTCCTGACGAGCTTAGGCTTTACCAAGATTAAATATGATTCTAACCTTTACCTCAAGGTTATGAATGATGAGCTAGTGATGTTGATACTATATGTAGATGATGTATTCTTGAGAAGATGAAGAAAATATCATCACATATTGCAGAAGAAGCTCGCTATAGATTTTGATGAAAAAACTAATGCATTATTTCTTAGGTCGTGAAGTTTGGTAGAGCCCAAAGAAGATCTTCCTTAACCAAGGAAAGTATGCAATTGAAATAATGAAGAGGTTTGACATGTTTCAATGTAAATCCATGTACACACCCATGGAAACGAAGTTGAAGCTCCTGGTAGATACCTCGTCAGAATTGGTTGATGCTACTCTGTACAAACAAATTATTGGTTCCATGATATATCTGACAAATACTAGGCCAGATATATGTTTTTACTTGAGTCGGTATCTAGTAGAACCGATACATGTTCACCTTGACGATGCAAAACATGTGATGAGGGTACGCTGGATTTTGGTCTCTGTTATACTAGAGATCATGAATTCAGATTGTATGGATATACTAATTCAGATTGAGTTGGAAGTGTTTCTGATAGAAAGAGAACTTCAGGATTTTGATTCAGTATGGGGTCAGTCATGACTTCATGGAAGAGTAGGAAGAAATCAATTATTTCTCTCAACAAAGAAGAAGCGGAATATATTGCAGCATGTTCCGCCAGTGGTGAAGCCATATGGATTCAGATGATGTTGAAAAATCTATTTGATCTAGATATGGAAGCCACTGTGATCCTATGTGATAACCATAGTTGTATAAATATGATGTGTTCCATGATGATTTGAAGCACATAGAGATCTAGTATCACTTCATTCGTTATATGGTACAGAGAGGAGCCATAAATATCCATTATGTTGGCATGAATGAACATGTTGTTGATTTGTTTACCAAGCCTCTGTCTCGTGTAAAGTTGAAGAAATTTTGAGACAATCTTGGTGTAGTCTGAAAGGACCTCTGTCGAAAAGGGGAGTAGTGTTAATTCCAACCTAGTGTTGAATATTTCTAGCTTAAGTGTCGATGTTGTTGATATTCCAGCCTAGTGATGAAGATTTCCAGCTTCGTGCTGATGTTGTTGAGATGCCAACCTCGTGATAAATATTTCCATCTTCGTCCTGATGTTGTTGAGATGACATCCTCTTGCTAAATATTTCTAGCTTCATGATGATGTTGATGATATGCCAACTTTGTGATGAATATTTTCATCTTAGTGTTGATGTTGATGAGATGCCAGCTTCGTGCTGAAGATTTCCAGCTTAGTGTTGATGTTGATGATGCTCTAGCCTTCGTGTTGTGATGTTGTTGTTGATGATGTTGTATCAGCCTCATGTCATTATTGATGATGATGATGTATTAATATTATACTAATCCATGTTGATGCAGATGATGATGATGCCATTCCCGCTCCTTGCTGTGGATGATGATGTTGATGACGAGAAAACATTTCGATGATTTATAGATATGCTAGTTAGTGTTCCAGATGATGTTGATGCCCTCTCTCTCTCTCTCCTGATGATGTTATAGAATACCCTTCTTGTTAAGGGGGAGTGTTGAAATATTGTAACTGCAAAGAGTATTCTATTTATTATTGAGTCATTATTCATTATATCAAACCCCTTTTGTGGATTGATCATGTTGGGCATTGTAATTGACCAAATCCCCTTTTGCGGATTGTCAAACCCTAATTGTACTATTCAAATTAAGAAGTCTACCCTCGGGCCTAATTAAAGTGGTTTTAACCACTAAGAAGACAAGTCGACCTTGCCCAGTGAAGAGACACCTTTACAACGCCTGCCAACTCGTATAAATAAAGGAGGCTAGCACCTCATTATCTCACTCACTCATTCACTAAACAAGTGCGCAAGTTTGGTAGCTGTAGTTGGGAGAAGAAGGAAGAGAGAGGCACATTTCTCAGTGGTGGATATTCTCTAGTGTTTTGGTTTATTGTCTTGGCATTGTATTGGATATCTATATTAAGGAAGTTTTGTTGGGTTTTCTCTCCCATGAGGGTTTCCTAGGATAAATGTTGTGTATCTTGTGATTGTGTTTCTCTTAGTGATCCTACCTATGCTATTGTTATCTAGTAAATTGAAAATAAACCTAATAATAGCTCAAAACTTAGCAACAATCCCCTCAGCCACCAACATGATAAGAAGATCACGTTGATGTTTATGAGGTTTTGGATTAAGAAAAACAAGAATATTTAGATCAATAAAATATAGGAATCATAGACATTATAAATGATCCAACATATGCAAATGAAGTTTGGATGGTAGTCAAAAAGAAGAAGAAAAAACATGTAACATCACAACCAATGGTAAAACAAAATCAATCTCACAAATAAGGTAAAAAGTTGAGATCTTCCCCAACAAGTTTATTTAGATGCAATGCCTCGTCATGTTTATCCTTTGAGTATTTTTTCGAGTGTATTCAGTAAGGTTGTTCTATGTGAAGATTTAATTTGAGCATTTGAAAAAGTCATTAGTAGTATGTAGTAGTTTTCTATTTGAGGCCTCAAGTTGGCTCAAATTTTCCAAGATTTTGTAACTCCTTTATGATTTCGAAAAAATCTCCCAGTTTCTATTAAAAAAACATTGATGTAAACTTGGGATCTTTGTCAGACAAAATTTTCTTAGGCACACCATGTAATATAGCAATTTCTATCATATAAAGATCAACAATGTTGGCTTCCTTGTGAGTGAGCTTTCATTAATGAAGCCCCTAATTGGTTGCAAATCATTAATGAAAGGGTAAAGTGGTTGTAACAAGAAAGTTCAATAAAATCTAAAGTTAAGGAAAGAAGTTACTTAGAAAAAGTATATATACACCTCAATAATTCACTCATAAGTACATTCACACAAACATTCTATTGAATATCTTCTATGTGAGTAAGTGATTCTTATCTGAGATAACCAAGGATATTTGAGGTGAATTTAGAGGGAAGATGAAGTGAATAAGGGAGAAATTCCAAGGAAGGATGAAATTTTGTGATGATGTGTTCTAAGGTATGTTATTTAAAGGTCATATTACCATTTTAGCTATAAATTTTTTATCTAGAATGCATCAGATAATTAAAATTAGAGGTTGTTGAAAAGACATATCAAGGTACCTTCCCTAAAAACTTCATCATCTGGGTCATTTTATGTTTGGAGATACACTCTGTGGAATATGGGGTTTTTGTCTAGTCCTGAAACTAGTCTCAAAGAGGTGTTCCAGGTAAAATAGTCATAACTTCTTCATAGAGGATCCCAATTCTGTGAGACCAAATGAAGCGGAAATATAACAATTTGTAGTATCTTGTGCACTATTTTTAGAATTAGATATCAAATATTGAGTGAAGGGAATGTTTTACAAGTTCTCTCTCGAGAATAGGATAAAATTCAAGAAGGTTTTCCATTTTCACTACAACTTCTATTCTGAGAAGTTTCAGACCCTAAAATTTTGAGGAGATGGAAGAAAGATATCAGAGTATATGTGGTTAAACTGCAGAATTTTATTCATTATAGGTACATATTTATGCTTGTTGACAGTTAGAGTTTGTGAATAATCCAAAACTAGTCCCATGAGACTACGGTAAAGTTTGACGAATATGTTATTCTCTTGCTGTTGAAGTTGAGGAAAAGCTATAGGTTTATAATCTTGTGCATCAGATCAGCTATAGGATCATAGGTATTCTTATGTGTTATTTTTTAATCTTATTCTTATTATGTTATGGTACATGCTTGAGGCATGTCATGGTAGTGATTGTGAATGGTTCACCTTGGTGATGGTATGATACATTGTTAGAGGCACATCTTGGATATTTGGAATATGGTGTGTTGTATGGTATATGAGTGATATGGAACATGTTTGATGGTATCTCTTGGGATATGGTTTATGGATTTTGGAACATGTTTGAGGCACATGGTTTGAGGTACATCTTGGTTACATGTTGATGATGTGATGGTCATGCCTTTGGTACCTTGTCGAGGCATTGATATATGTTTGAGGCACATCGTTGGTGCATAGTGTGAGGTATATTCTTGGTACATGTATGAGGTACATGGTTGAGGTACCTAGTTGATGCATGGCATGGTAGAGGTTGATGCACATGGTTGATGTACATGTATGGTACAAGTTCTGGTTGATGGTTGATGTACATGGTTTGGTGATGGTCTTGGTATCCATGTGAGTGGATTTGGTTATAGTTGGATGATGATGGTGTATCATTGATGAAGACAATGATAGGTTGGATGATTGGTTGATCATTAGTGGCAGGTTGATGTGATAGTGATAGTCATAGGTTGATGTGACCGTGATAGTGACAAGTTGGTTGATGTAGATAGTGACAAGTTAGTTGATATATTGGTGACATTGGAAGTGATAGTATCAATGGTAGTGACAACGAGTCTACACTTATATTTCAGGGAAGTAGGATGGGGAAAGGAAAGGATGTTGTAGCCTCCTTTCGGTTGGTGCCAGAGAACTTAGGGAGTTGGTTCTTCCTTCAGGTTGGTGCCTATAAAGAAAGGGATATATGAGTGATATGGAACATGTTTGATGGTATATCTTGGTACATGGTTTATGGATGTTGGAACACACTTGAGGCACATGGTTTGATGTACATATTGGTTACATGTTGATGATGTGATGGTCATGCCTTTGGTACCTTGTCGAGGCATTGGTATATGTTTGAGGCACATATTTGGTGCATGGTGTGAGGCATATTCTTGGTACATGTATGAGTTACATGGTTGATTCATGGTATGGTACAGGTTAATGTACATGTATGGTACATGTTCTGGTTGATGGTTGATGTATATGGTTTGGTGATGTTTTGGTATCCATGTGAGTGGATTTGGTTATAGTTAGTTAATGATGGTATATCAGTGACAAAGACAATGCCAGGTTGGATGATTGGTTGATCATCAGTGAGTTGGTGCTTCCTCACTGGGGGTCATAGCCTCTTTCTGGTTGAAATCAGAGAGTTGGTGCTTCCTATGAATGCATTCTTGATAAATTTAAGAAAGCATTCCGTGGTTTTCTCTCATTTGGGTTTCCACGTAAATTCCAGTGTACTCTGTATCTGATGTGATATTGTTGAATGGTATTTATTTTCGTTATATGATCATGATATATTGAATGCAATCATAAATGTAACATCCCCGGCCATCAACCCACTTGTTGGGCAACGCTACTACGCAGAACATTCTCATACTTAATATATATAACATGCATATTAAATCTAATTAACAGATTGTTCTAAACAATATAGAGTAAGCACATGATTAATGCTAATATACATCATTAAGGACAATAACAATAATTCATATGCGCAATAAAATATAGGATAACATATAAGAATCATAGGCATGCAAAACATAATATTAAGCACAAACTGATACTTATCTTTGAAACTATAGTAATTCCACCAACTGCATGTAGACCTTCCATGAGCCTCCCATCCTTAGACCGTGTTTCTCATCACTCTTAGCAATAGGTCACCCCCGAGCTAGGACTAATCTCCACTGGGTAGGGAATCCTAGGCTAGGCAAGGTCAACAGAAGACACATAGTTACAAGGGAAGGATTCTCTCCTAGGAGTCACTTACACCCACTGCTCACAGACCCTCATTCCCCACATGTCTATCCCACCCCAGGAGTATACATCTTCACTGTCACCCAGACAGTCCTTCAGCTACTAAACCTCCCTTGCCTTGGGCTTCAACAACAGACCAAACCGGAAGTCTATGAGCTATGTGGAAGCTACAGGACCCCTTCCAGGAGTTCTCACTTCCTTCGTGCACTCTCTCACCTGGAGAGAGTTGCTCATAGGCTTGGAAACTTGTTCTTTCAACCAATTCCAACACAGTGAGGACACAACAACAAGTCTCAACAATGCACAATCAATGGCAACAATCTCACACGGTCAAGAACTGCATGACCATAGTAGCCCATTGGGATAACACAACACAAATCGGGAAATTTTGGGTTTCTCAACCATACAACACTAGACAGGTTCATGGTTCTATTTTAGGATATGCATGACAGTGTACAGAGATCCCATGCAGATACTTAATAATTCAGGTAATAATTCCCTAGAACAAACACCGAAACATAGGTCGATCATGGAGACCCGCGAGTTTAGATGGAGGATGGAAAAATGGGAGGTCGAATCCCCAACACAACTTCCTTCTCTGGTTTTAACTGCATGCGCCCAGGTCGACACCTATCTCCCTGGGGCTACATTCTCCCCATTTTTCACATGTTCCCCCAACCAGGAACTTAGGATAAAACATAAACATTTACATAGGTTTGGAATAATATTTAATTATTATCCCCAAGGTCTTAAGATCTTAAGATTATCCCTTCTCCCAACCTTTCAGCCCCTTCTCCCTTACCCAGACTTTGTGGAATATTATTCCCCCATCACTCATTCATCGTGGTCAATCCACATGCATAAATGTTTTTATATTAATAATGTGCATCATTACATGTACAAAAACCAGGCTCTTGGCCTTCAACACTTAGGCTCTCTGGCCTAATAAACACATAAGTCCACCATCTTATATAAAATTGGATCACCAACCTAAAAAACATAATTACAATTCATAATTCAATTAGGGAACGTCCTCAGGGTATTACAATCCCCTTCTCTTATTTTTTCACTATCCTCAGTGCAACTTTCACACAACATCAACAAGATTTCAAAAATATTCAAAAAGATGTGGGTATTATGCCTGCATAGCATCTTCATGCTTCCATTTCGCATCCTCAGGACCATACCAGGTCCACTGGACCTTTACAAGTCCTATGGCTTGATTCCGGAGATGTTTTCTTTTCTGGTCCAATATGCACACAGGATGCACTTGCAGGACACCTTCTTGTTCCACCTGGATCACATTCCAGTCAATCACATGATTAGGATCAGGTATATGTTTCTTAAGTAACGAAACATGAAACACATTATGTACTATCATGGATGCAGGTAATGAAAGCATATATGCAACTGGCCCAATCCTTTCTAGGATTTCAAATGGCCCACAAAATCTAGCTGCCAACTTGGAACAGTTTCCCAGCCTCAGGGAACTTCTATTGGTTTTTACTTTTAGAAAAACATGATCTCCCACTTTAAACTATCTGTGGGTTTTGTTTTTACTAGCATAACTTTTCTGCATGTCTTGGGCAGCTTTCAAATTTTTCTTAATTTTCAGCATTTGCTCTTCCATTTCCTTGAGCAACTCTGGCCCAACTACCGCTCTATCAGTTGGGTTATCCCATCTTACTGGAGTATTGCACTTTCTGCCATAAGGTGCTTCAAATGGGATCATCTTCAATGATGTTTGATACCCATTGTTGTAGGTGAATTATACCAAGTGTAGGTGGTTTTCCCATTTCAATGGTTCATCCATCACATACATCCTCAGTATGTCTTCTATCACTCGATTCACCCACTCTGTTTGCCCATCCAACTCAGGATGATAGGCTGTACTAAAATTCAGATTTTTTCTGAATCCCTTGAATAACCCTTTCCAGAATTTTGAGGTAATTTTTGGGTTTTTGTCAAACATAATTGTCTTGGGAATTCCATGCAATTGTGCCACTTCCTTCATAAAAATATCAACAACCTCCATTGCCTTGTGAGTATCCTTTAATGGAATAAAATGGGGAGCTTTCGTAAGCTTTCCCACCACTACCATATTTGAATCATGCTGCTTGCATGTTCTGGGCAATCCTATGATGAAATCCATTGTCACAACTTCCCACTTCCAGTCAGGAATGGGTAAAAGTTGCAACAATCATGTTGGGTGCCTATTCTTAGCTTTAACCTTTTGGAATTCCATACATCTGGTGATGTATTCTATAGTCTCTTTGTTTATACCTAACCAAAAGTAATGGCTCTTGACTGCCGCCATAGTCTTCTGATATCTAGGGTGCCCAGCATAAGGCACGTTATGCATTTCTCTTAGAATCGAAAGTTTCAAACCTTGGACATTAGGTACATAAACTCTATTCTTGTACAGAAATATTCCATCAGTCTCTAACTTATAATCTTCCACTCCTTGCGGCGTCTTATATTGTTGTAGCTTCACTACCAATTCCCGATTCTACAAGTCTGCGCTTGCATCTTCCGAAACTATTCTCTTTACATTGGTTTGATACATGATAATGGTTGTAGCATGTAATTCATGTACTCTCCTACTGAGTGCATCAACCACTTTATTCTCCTTCCCTTTTATATGCTTGATATCGAAATCATATTCACAGGGAAATTCCAACCACCTACTATGCCTAGAGTTCAAGGTTGGTTGATCAAAAAAATACTTCAGACTGTTATGGTTTGTTCTCAATTCAAACCTCATTCCCATGAGGTAATGTCTCCATTTCCTTAGAGCGTGAATGATGGCCTCTAAATCCAAATCATGAGTTGTGTATTTCCTTTCATGCTCTTTCAACTTTCTGGATTCATAAAAAATTATGAATCCATTCTGACTGAGGACTCCTCTCAGTCCTTCTTTGAATGCATCGGTTCATACCACAAAATCTTCATTTGGATCTGAAATCCTTAGAATTGGAGCACTAGTTAACAGTTGCTTCAATCGCTGAAAGCTTTTCTCACAATCTTCTGTCCACTGAGACTTCTTCTCCTTCCTTAGCAAGGAAGTGATAGGGTGAGCTAACCTTGAGAATGTTGTGATGAACCTTCTGTAATAACCATCTAGACCCATAAAGGATCTAACTTCTATCACATTCTTTGGCGCTGACCATTCTTTGATGGCCTCAATCTTTTCAGGATCTACCGCTATCCCATCTTTCAAAATAATATGCCCCAAGTAATGGATCTTCTCCTGATAAAACAAGCACTTTCGCATCTTGGCATACAGTTGGTGCTCTCTTATCACCTGCAACACCATCCTAATATGATTTGCATGCTCTTCCTCTGACTTGGAATACACTAGAATGTCATCCAGGAAGACTATGATGAACTTGTCTAGATAGTCCCTAAACACACCATTCATCAAGCACATAAAAATAGCAGGTGTGTTTGACATCCCAAACAACACCACTGTGAACTCATAATGACCATACCTTGTTCTAAAGGTGGTATTGCTAATGTCTTCATCCTTAATCCTTACTTGGTGGTATCCCGACCTGAGGTCTATATTCGAAAAGATCTTCGCATCCTTCAACTGGTCGAAGAGGTCGTCAATCCTCGATAGAGGATACTTTTTCTTTACAATTTCCTTGTTCAATTGTCTGAAATCGATACACAATCGCAAAGTTCCATCCTTATTCTTCACAAATAGAACCGAGGCACTCCAAGGTGACACTCTTCTTCCAAAAACATATTTTTAAGATGAGTTCGTACTTCCTATGGTCTAGGGTGTGAGAATCCTTCATTCTCGCAGGCCACCCACACTTAGGGTGCAAACTTCTCGCAGTCTTCTCCATATATAGGGTGTGAACCTGTTTTCAATCTTGGAAAGAAGAAGAGATCACGAAGGTTCTAGAAGGGGATCTTCTAGAAAATTGTCATTCTACTAACTTCTCATATTTGGTGGGATCATACTCATCCATGTAACCATCTCTCCTTCTCCTATATATTGAAAAATTTCTCATGGAAAAGGTTAAGCAAGATTGAATGAAGAATTGGTGAAAGAATTGTGTGAAGAACCCTACTTGGACAGAAGCTTGAAGGCTCTATTTGGCCTATCAAGAGGAATTGGATCTTCGTCATGCAAGTGCAGAGCAAGTGTGTGTGTTGGAACCAAGGGTCACTGAAAGGAATCTTACAACATCAAGGCGATCAGGTTGTATCTTCTACTTTCATTTAATATGATACAACGACATGTCCCTTTCCCATAAAGTCACTCTTACTTTATTGTGTAACTCCTTTATCATATGCATAGGTTGACATTGAATATACTTTGTTATCTTCACTTTGGTTGGTTTTTGTTGTCCTGGACTTGACTTCAGGAGAGCACCGAAGTGAAGTAGGAACAACAAAGATCTAAGGAAGCGATATAAAGGTATGCCACTTATCCCTTTCTATTAGTAGATTCAATGGCTACAACTTAGGGAAAGAGTCGTGTCCTGTCCTATTTTGTTCTAGATCCAGGTGGATCTGTTAGTGTCCACACCTACCGATTTGTCCGATAATAGGAGGTTTCAAAGCACACACAACTATCTCTTGGAGTTCTGATTACCAAGCTCGTGAAGTCGAGTGGATCAACGGTCCACGTTTACCCATCATCCAACGTATGAAATCCACTGTGGTATTTCTATCTTTGAAGTTTTCAGGACTTTGGACCTCGGGACTTTGGGACTTCGGACCTCAGGAGTTCCCACACTTGTTTCTTCCCAATCTTTCGACATCCTAAATTCCAATCTAATTTTCCCTTCAGGCCCACGTAGTACAAATTTCACCAACTAGGGTGATGGTACATAGCAGATCTAGGAAGGTACACATCACCTTCGACGACGTCATCGGGTCCCACCTTGCTCGCTTTTTGTTTCGGATATTCGGGCATCAAAAGTTCATGCATCCAGACATCTCGTTTCTCCCGATTGCTGAAATTCCAAAATTATGATCTACCTTCTTCTTGATCCAACTGTCAAGATCTTTTCCTATGATATACGATGTATATATTTTTGGGACATCGTGTTTTCGGGCATCAGGATTTCGTTCACTAGCACATATTGCTTTTCCCGATAGTCGAATCCCCGAAAGGTTTCCAGGATTACTCTCCTACACCTGCTCCATATCTGACAGTCGTGAGGGATCTCCTTTCCTCCCGAACAAATCTTATAAATCCAACACTTCTGGTGTTGAGCTCTCTTTCTCCCTATGGCCATATACCACACCAGATGTGGTTTTACTATATCGCTACACCTCTTGATCTTTGTAACATGGCCAAGCAACCCCTTGCCACTTAGGAACATTATAGGGTCCAAAAATTGGTTCTTCCTTACACAAATTCCACCTCAAACCTCGCATCTAATGACCACTTATCCAGCCCATCCAGGCTCAATGTTGAAACCTTGGGTCAGAACTCGAATTTTGTCTACTTTGACAACAATTCTTTCTAAAACTCTTGCTTCAAATTCCACTAACATGGCCCATCCAGGCTCAGTGTTGTAACTATGCATCTGATACCAAATTGTAACATCCTCGGCCATCAACCCACTTACTGGGAAACGCTACTACATGGAACATTCTCATACTTATATATATATAACATGAATATTAAATCTAATTAACAGGTTGTTCTAAACAATACAGAGTAATCACAATATTACTACTAATATACATCATCAAGGACATTAACAATAATTCATATGCACAATAGAATACATGATAACATATAATCATCACAGGCATGCAAAACATAATATTAAGCACAAAATGATAGTTATCTTTGAAAATGTAGTAATTCCACCAACTGTGTGCATACCTTCCACGAACCTCCTAGCCTTAGACTGCTCTGCTTATCACTCTCAGTAGTAGGTCACCCCCAAGCTGGGACTAAGCTCCATCAGGCATGGAATCCTAGGCTAGGCAAGGTCAGAGAAAGACACACAATTATAGAGGAAGGATTCTCTCCCAAGAGTCCCTTATGCCCATTGCTCACAGACACTCATTCCCCACATGCCTCTCCCACCCCAGGAGCATACACCTTCACTGTCACCCGGATAGTCCTTCGGTTGCTAAACCTCCCTTGCCTTGGGCTTCAACAAAAAACCATACCAGAAGTCTCTGAGCTCTATGGCAGCTACATGACCCCTTCCAGGAGTTCTCACTTCCTCCTCGCACTCTCTCACCTGGAGAGAGTCGCTCATAGGATTGGAAACCTGTTCTTTTGACCAATTCTAGCATAGTGAGGACACAACAACAAAGATCAACAATTCACAGTCAATGGAATCAACTTCACACAGTCAGGAACTTCGCGACCACAATAGCCCACTGAGATAGCACAACACGACTCAGGAACTTTCGGGTTTCTTAGCCATGCAACACAGGACGGGTTCATGGTTCTAGTTTAGGAGATGCGTGAGGGTGTACAGAGATCCCATGCAGATACTTAACAATTCAAGTAAGAATTCCCCAGAACAAACACCAAAACAGAGGTCGATCATGGACACCCACGATTTCAGACGTAGGATGGAAAAATGGGAGGTCAAACCCCCAACACAACTCCCTTTTATGGTTTTATTTGAATGCAACTAGGTCGACACCTATCTCCCTGGGGATTCATGCTCCCCATTTTTCCAGTGGTATGTGGAACATCACGTGGATCCTCATGGTTGATGAGAAATGAATTTTTGAAGATGACAAAGTGAATTGAAGAAGGAATTACATGTAGTCCCTGAAGATAATTAAAGAAAATAATTACAAAATAAGAAAGTGTCAGGTCGGCCCTAATGTTAAAAGGAAGTGACATAAATGTTATAAATAAATATCATTATACATTCATTTGATACACAAGTATAATTTCATAGGAAATCATAAGTAAAGAAGGTTGGATTTCAAGGGAGGATGAAGTCTTTTGGTGATGTGTTCTAAGGTATGTTATTTTCAGGTCATCTTACCATTTTCACTATAAATTTTTTTATAGAACGATTTAGATGTTTAAATTGCTATGGTATTGATAATACATATCAAGGTACCTATGGTAAAAGTATCATCTCTTTATTCGCTACAATTATGGAGATACACTCTATGGAAGTTTGGGTTTTTGACCAGTCCTGAAGCTAGTCAATAAACAGGTGTTTCGGGTAACATAGTCATAAATTCTTCATAGAGAATCCAAATGAAGTGGGACCAATTTCGTTGGAAATAATACATACTTTAGTTTTTTGTGTTCACATTTCAAAATCAGATGTTAAATATTGAGCGTGGGGCATTCTATACAAGTTCGCTCTCCTGAATAAACTAGAATTGAATAAAGTCTACCATTCTTTCTATAACTTCGTTTTGGGGAGGATTCAAGAAGTGAAACTTGGAGGTGTTTTAGAGAAAAGATTGAGTAATATTATCTATAGGATCAGAGTATTCCAATAATTGAAGAATTACAAAAGTTGAAGAAGTCTCAGGAAGCATTATTAGGCTCTATGTGATGGTTGGTTGATGGTGATGATTTAATGTAAAGTTTTATTATCTCTCATATATTCTTGGGTGGAAGGAAGGGAAAAGGATGGAGAGGTCAACCATCTCTTGATATTGCATTATTGTATATTCCTCTTGTATTTTTATCTCTCCCTTTATATTTGGAAGTTGTAGCTACCTTTGGAAGTCATTACTTCCCTTGAACAATAACTATTGATTATTTCTCATATATTGTGCATGGTGTATTGTGGTGT
>JZKD02S0064750.1:123426-141879 GCA_000966675.3 Picea glauca
AGCAAAAAGGAACAACAAATTGGCAATAGATACCATCCTGGATGGATTGACAGATTCAGTGAAATCCAAGGTGGGATCATGTGCATCATCAAAAGATATTTGGGACAAGATACAAGACCTTTATGCAAGGGAAGAAGCAAAAGAAGAATAATAATAAGAAGTTGAAGCAAATTACAACATCTCAGATTTTAAAGAAGCAAATAAAGGTCAGTTATTTTTCTCTAATTATGAAGGAGTAGGACATGTTGAATTTTAATGTCCTAATCCAAGGATTGAAAGAGATGACACTGAAGAAGAAAATTCCAAAGAAGAAGAAGAAGAAAATCATGAAGCAAAAATTATTCAACAAGAAGATGAGAATCTTACAAAATTGAAGCATGTTGAGATTGAAAATAGAAAGCTCAAAGACACGCATAGAAAACTAAGAAGTGAATTGGGTAGTTGTGAAAGGATACTTGTAAGCTTGAAGAAACAATTAGAAGACTCTGATAAAATAAGAGAAGAAAACATTTCCTTGAAAACTCTACTCGGGGAAGAAAGAAGAATAGGAGAAGTAAGGAATGTCCAAATGATGAAGAAAGAAGAAGATTGTGAGAAACTTGAACAAGAAGTCATCTCATTGAGGAAGAGCTTAAGAAAATCTCAAGTGCCAAAAGAATTAACACATCTTGGATGCATGGGTGAAAATTCAAACAAAGAAGATGCAAATACCAACAAGAAGGTTGAAGAAAGAGCTACACAGACAGTTGATGAGAAGTGGACCAGGATACCAGAAAGAATGAATGATTACAAAAGATATTAATATCCAAGAAGACCTCCTACCATTAGGAATCAAAGAAGCTTTAATCAGTATGAAGGAAACTACAAAAGAGTAGATCATGAACCCAGATGGACTACATCACAAATAAGGCCACTTAGTCCAAGGTATCCAAATTTCTTTCTTGGTCATTGTTATACTTGCAAAAATTTTGGACAAGAGGAAATTAATTGCAGAATCAATGAAAGGAACAAATACGCAAGAAACATGAATGGTGTAAATAGAAGATATGGAAATAATCATGGATTTTTCAACAGAAGTTATAATTCATTTCCCCCATTGATGGACAAAAATATTTTATGCTACAAATGTAATTATCTTGGTCACAAATCATAAGATTGCAAATATATGAATGAAGATTTCTCTATGCCAACCACAATATGGAGAAGGAAAGAGATTCCAAATAATGAAGATTGTTTCATATCATTAACCACTAAATAATGTAAAGAACAAGATGAATGGTACATAGACAGTGGATGTTCTTCACACATGACCAAGGATCAAGATAAATTCATCATCTTGAAGAGAAAGGGTGGTAATGTTGCATTTGGAGATGACTCATCTGCAAAAATACTTGGAGAAGATGTAGTAGAGATTGGAAGAAAAAATGTAAAAGAAAAGAATGTCCTATTGGTTGAATACTTGAAGCATAATCCACTTAGTGTTAGTAAAATGTGTGATCAAGGATACACTCTTACGTTTGACTCCCGAAAATGTAAAATCAGAGAAAATAACTCAGGAATATTGGTTGCAACTGCAACAAGAAGAACGAACAACATTTACATCCTAGACATGAAGAAGAGAGAGAAGACATAAGCCACACAAAAGGATTCCAAGGAAGAAAAATTCCTAAAGACCAAAAATAAGGATGAAGTATTATTGAGTGCCACATGTTCAGGGAGAGCAGTCCCAAAGAAGAAGGTTACCTTTTGCCATTAAAATCAGGGGGAGAAGCCCTACTCTTTTCCATTTATCTCAAAGGGGGAGATAAATTGGGATCATGAGTGTTGGCATCAATGACAAAGAGGGAGATTGTTGGAAGATTGGTTTTTGTCATTTATGTCAACCCTAGTCATTGGTTTTGGACCGCAATATAGATGAAGGTGTTTGGACATGAAGGACAATGCACATGCATATACAACACCCATGGATGGATAGTATACATAATTTATTTTCCAGTGGTATGTGGCATGTTATGTGGGTTCTCATGGTTGAGGAGAAATGAATTTTTGAAGATGACAAAGTGAATTGAAGAAGGAAGTACATGTAGGCCCTGAAGATAATTAAAGAAAAAAATTACAAAATAAGAAAGTGTCAGGTCTGCCCTAATTTTAAAATGAAGTGACATAAATGGTATAAATAAATATCATTATACATTCATTTGATACACAAGTCGAATTTAAGAGGAAATCATAAGTAAAAAAGGCTCGATTTCAAGGCAGGATGAAGTATTTTGGTGATGTGTTCTAAGGTATGTTATTTTCAGGTCATCTTACCATTTTCGCTATAACGTTTTTTATAGAATGATTCAGAAGGTGAAATTGATATGGTATTGAGAAGAAATATCGAGGTACTTGTGGTAAAATTTACATCTCTTTAGTCACTATAATTATGGAGATACACTCTATGGAAGATAGGGTTTTTTACCAGTCCTGAAGCTAGTCAATAAACATGTGTTCCGGGTAAAACAATCATAACTTATTCATAGGTAATACAAATGAAGTGGGACCAATTTAATTGGAAATAGTATGGACTTAAGTTTCTTGTGTGCGAGTTTCAGAATCTGATGTTAAATATTGAGCCTGTGACATTCTGTACAAGTTCGCTCTCCTGAATAAACCATAATTGAATAAAGTCTACCATTCTTTCTATAAATTATTTTTGGGGAGGATTCAAGGAGTGAAACTTGGAGGAGTTTCAGAGAATACATTTAGTAATATTATCTATAGGATCATAGTATTACAATAACTGAAGAATTACAGAAGTTGAAGAAGTCTCAGGAAGCATTATCAGGCTCTATGTGATGGTTGGTTGATGGTGATGATTTAATGTAAAGTTTTTTTATCTCTCATATATTCTTGGGTGGAAGGAAGGGAAAAGGATGGAGAGGTCAACCCTCTCTCAATATTGGAGGATTGTATCTTCCTTTTGGAGGTTTACCCCTCCCTTTATATTTGGAAGTTGTAGCTACCTTTGGAAGTCATTACTTCCCTTGAACAATAACTATTGATTATTTCTCATATATTGTGCATGGTGTATTGTGGTGTATTGGTGTAACTCTTATACTATTGTTAATTACTCATTGGATATAATTGAATGGTTTAATTATAAGTTGAAAAGGTTTTTAAATTGTACTTGATATTGATTCACCCCCCTCTCAGTATCAACAAAAACTATGCCTTATCAAGAAGAAGAATGAAAAATTATGTATAAGCACATGGATTCGATGTTTGACAATCAGTAGTAGACATATACAAAGATCCTCCCACTCCACCAACAGATAATGATGGAAATAAAATAAGTTAAAAAAATTCAAGGGATAAAAATGATATCCTGAATGGTCTGGTTGATTCAGTATATGTCAAGGTTATGCATTTTGATTCTACAAAGGATATTTGAGACAAACGTCATAATGCTTATGAAGGAGATGCCAAAGTCAAAGAAGATAAGATTCATACTTATAGAGGTTAATTTTAACAATTGAAAATGAAGGAAGATGAAGACATTGCAGATTATTTTTTATGAGTTGATGAAATAGTGAATGAAATTAAAGGATTGGGAGAAGAAGTTGATGAATCTATGATTGTCCAAAAGGTACTAAGATCTCTTCCAATGATATTTGATCCTAATATTTCAGCACTAAAAGAAAGAGAAGATATGGGTATGATAAGCATGGATGATCTACAAGGAATATTTATAACTTATGAAATTAGAATAGAACATGAAAATCCATCCAAGAAAGAAGCATCTTTCAAAGAATCCAAGAAGACAAAGAAGAAGAAAAATATTGAGTCAAAGCCAAATTGCAGTTGTAGAAATGATTTAGAGAAGGATGAAGAAATATCCAACTTCATAAGGATGTTGAAGAGAGGAACTGAAAAGTACAAGGGTATGCTTCTGCAATATACCAGATGAATAATAATATGGAGAACATAAATATTTAGCAAGCAGTAATGGAACAACAAGATTATAGCTAGAACAATACCAGAATAACACTAGAAAGAGCACCTTTATTAAAGATAGAAATGTTCACTTTCCTCTTCAAGGGGGCAACTTAAAACATAGTAGATATCTATTACAATAATATACAATACAAAACTTCTCATGCTCTCGACTCCTATTTATACTAAATCTATCTACCAAAAGAATAGTATAGAGGAATATCTTCTAGAAGCGAAAGTTTCTATTAGGTCTTCTTACATTTTACTTATACTTCCTTATTACTAGGGCTTACTAATATTGTCCTTTATTACATGGAAAACATATTATTTTACCTATGTCAGGGGTTAGGGAGGTTAGTTCCCTAACATTCCCTCCCCCTTAAAAACTAGTCGTGTCCTAAAGGTGTGAGATAAGAAAATTGTTGCAAAATGGTAGTTGGCTCCTAGGTGGAATATGTTGGAGTTGTATATTTTCACTGTACTAACAATTCCTTGATGGTGCACTGATGGAGAAGAAACTCATGCTGGTCTAAGACTACTTGTGGCTACAACCAGATGGATCCTTCTTCATCCAACTCGGGGAGGCTGGTTTGAGTTTGGAACTTAGTTCCAATCACCTTGTTTAAGTAGGAGACATGAAAAAATGATGGATCTTATAATGGTCGGAAAAAGATAACTGATAGGACACCTATCCCACGTGCTTGATAATTAGGACCATAAAATTTGGGCACCATTTTTTGACAATGTTTAACCTTGATTGAAGTCTACTTATAAGGTTGTAGTCGAAGAAACACCTGGTCTCCTTCAACAAATTGATGTTCTAAGAAGCCTTGATCTTCTTGTTGCTTCATGTGATTCTAAGCCATGAACAAATTCTCTTTGAGGGTACAAAGAATAGCCTCATGAATTCTAAGAGTTTGGTAAACCTCTTGGACCTTCAAGACATCAAGCATGTATGAGAGAACCGAAGGTGGATTTTTTCCATATACTGCTTCAAAAGGAGTCATGTGAGTTGTTGTATGGTAAGAAGTGTTGTACCACCACTCAGCTAGTGGTAACCATTGAGCCCAATGATTTTGTATTTTGGATGAAAAACACTTCAAATAGGTTTCCAAACACTTGTTGACAACTTTAGTTTGACCATCAATTTGGGGATGATAGGCATTTTTAAGATGCAATTGGGTGCCCTCTATCCTGAAGAGTTCTTGCCAAAAATTGCTAGTGAAAGTGGGATGTCAATTAGAAACAATAGAATAATGCATGCCATGAAGCTTGAAGACATGATCCATCAAAATTTCATCCACATTGTAGGTGGTAAATGGGTGTTGAATAGCATAAAAATTAGCATACTTGGAAAGACGATCTACTACCACCATGATGACTGAATTATTTCCCAATTTAGTAATCCAACAATGAATTCCATAGAAATATCCCTCCAAATAGTGGATGGAATTGGTAGTGTTTTTAGTGTGCTAGGAGATTTGAATGTTTCTCCCTTTTTGCATTGACAAACATCACATTCTGCCACAAAAGTGTGAACATCTTGTTTCATACCATCCCAGAAAACAAAACGTTTGACCTGGTCATAGGTTTTGGTAAACCCTGAGTGCCTAGCTATCGGTGCAACATGAATCTCAGAAATCACCGTGGATTTAAGTTGTGACTGCTTACTTAAATACATATGGCCTTTGTAGTGAAGATCATCATCGTGCTAAGAGTTCCCTCTAGAAACTGCATAATTCACTTGCAATTGTTGGATCAGACACATAATTTGGGATCTTGTAGCCATTCCTGAAAAACAGCTTGGAGCCAATAGGGTACAATGAAGGAGAGGGAAAAATGGACCCTTCATATTCATATTTTTTGGAAAGAGCATCAACAACCACATTGTCTATTCCTTTCTTGTAAATGATCTCATAATCATATCCAAATAGCTTAGTGACCCATTTGTGTTGCTTTGGGGATGAAGGATGTTGCTCCAGAAAATACTTGAGGCTCTGATGATGTATCTTAATTTGGAAGAATTTCCCTAATAGAGAAGGGTGTTAGAGGTCCATTGCATGCATAATAGACGACATTTCCTTTTCATAGATTGATTGGACCAAATGTCTCTGTCACAGTTTTTTGTTGGTAAAGGCCAAAGGTCGACCATCTTGCATAAAGAATTCTCCCATTCCTCTCCCAGAAGCATCACATTCTAGGAAAAAGGTATTTGGGAAGTCAGGAAGGGCTAGGAAAAGAGTGGTGCACATATTCTCTTTCAAGTCTTGAAAGTCCTGATCAGATGCAAAAGTCCAAGTGAAAGAATTATTTTTAAAGAGATCAGTGAGAGGCGCCGCAATATTTCCATAATTCTTAACAAACTTGTGACAATAACATGTTAAGCCTAGAAAACCATGCAAGATTTTGAGAGTCTTGGGGCAATGCCAATCCTTCATATCTTCAATCTTCTTAGGATCCACCCTGACACCTACCTTGCCAACAATATGACCCAAGTACTCGACTTTTGAGGCTCCAAAATCACATTTATATTGTTTGAGGAAAATTTGGTGCTGAGAGAGTAGATGAAGAACTTGATCCACATGAGAAATATGGGTTGTCTAGGTTTTAATATAGATGATAATATCATCAAAGAAAACTAAGACAAAATGACCGAGAAAAGGACAAAATACATGATTCATGAGGCTTTTGAAAGTGGAGGGATCATTACACAAGACAAAGGGCATGACCAAGAACTCATAGTGGCCCTCATGAGTGTCAAATGTAGTCTTAGGGATGCCATATTATTTCATACATATCTGGTGGTAGTCAGAATGAAGATCAAGTTTAGTAAAGAACTGGGCACCACTTAATTCATCCAAGAGGTCATCAATGACAGGAATGGGAAATTTGTATTTGACGGTGATTTTGTTGAGGGAACGAAAGTGAGGACACATGTGCCAAGATCCTTATTTATTAAGTACCATTACCACAGGAGAAGAATAGGGGCTATTACTAGGACAAATAACGCTTGTGGAAAGCAATTCTTGAACAATTTTCTTAATTTTTTTTTATTCTGAGAAAAGGGATTACGATAGGGACAAACATTGGGAGGAAGTATCCTGAGGACAAGGGGAATGGAATGATCATGAACACCACGGGAAGGAGGAAGTGCCTGGGGAGTGGAAACAATAGCTTGATGTTTGGAGAGGATGGATTGGAGGTCAGGAGGAACATGGGGTGTCTCATTGGTGTGAATGGAATGGAGTTGTGCAATAATGTTGGAATGACCTTTTTTGAGGAGATTTTCCATGCGATGGGAATATATGATCTCTGGGGAAACTGTTGTGATGCCTTGGAACTTATATTTTTGTATCTCCTGGTTGAATTGCATGGTTAATTCCTTAAAATCCATGAGAATGAGTCCTAGAGTCCTTATCCATTTGAAACCAAATACAATATCACAACCACCTATGTCGATAGAAAACCTATGATATTTCACGTGGTACTGACCAATATGGAGACACAGATTTTCACAATGCTCCCCACATTTCATGGACCCTATTGGCCCTTGGTTATGGAAGCAAACAAAGATAAAGGAATAAAAGGAAAAATGAGAACTTCGCAGAAGACACAGTGATTGTTACTGGTTCGAAGTGAGCAAAAGAGAATAAAATATGGAGCGAAGTACGAGAAAGCAAGTCGTTGGATGAGGAGATCGAGTATGACATGTAAGAAAGGAAGAAGGATCATGGACAACTTAGAAAGAGGAAAAATCCACCATTATATGCTTTGGAGCACCACGTGAGAATGAAGGAAAGACATGCTGGTGAAGCCCTGAAAATGTGGGTTAAGTTGACCTAGGGTTTTAGACACCTAGGGTTTTGGTATCTTGGGTTTTGACACCTAGGTTTTGACCTGTGGATGTTGGTGAGTGATTGTAATGTATAAATAAGAACCTATATGAGGGAGGAGGGTTGGTTTGAGTTGGTGATATCTATTCATATTGACATGAGTAATTGTTGTTGTGTGAGAGAGAAGAGCTGAGTACAAGAGCCTTCTGGTATTGTAAGATCTTCAGCTGGGTGAGAAGAACAACCCTGTAGCTGGGTGTGCAAGGAGGGCAGAGATTGAGAGAAGAAGAGATAATATATGTTGACTATGAGCAAAGATCAGAACTATATGATTCATCTTAATATATTATAAAGCAATATTATGTGGATGTAGCCCTAGAGAGAGGGTGAAACACGTATATTTTGTGTTACGTGTGATTGATGCTTTGTTCTTGTCATTGATATACTGTTATTGCATTGTTGTGTTAGATCTGATCTATAGTTGTGTGAAGTAGATCTAAGTTGATAAGTAATATATGCATGTTGTACTATTCTAGTATTAGATCCACTTGATAATTCCCTTGGTTGTAGACATATCTATCCTGCAACGCCCCCATAGCTACTTCGGGTGAGATTGCATCTGCTTTGTAGGTGTAGATGAAAGGGACAATAGTTAGGGATTGTTGGTGCGCTCTTGGATTTGAACCCTAGGTCTGCCCCTGTGCCAACAAATGGTTCTGTTGTAGACACTTGAATCTTCTTGAGGGAATGTCAAGGTGGTTTCCATCAAAGACAGATTCAAAAGTGGATAGAGGATTAGGTAAAGGACTTCATTGAAGCCCCTAACAAGAAATCTAATCTTGGTATAGAGGATTGGTTGGAGAGACATATTTTTACTGATATACATGTGATATTCTTTGGAGGAATCCATCAGGAACTATATGAGTGGTTAGCCAGGTTGGAAGATACCCAGTTTGAGGTCAGATATAGACCTCATGTAGTTTGGATGTCGGCATTGATCAAGAAGTTCAAGAGAGTTGAAAATCCTGTGTCAAGAGTAGTAGATCACTGGTTTGATAGCACCATTGGAGGGTACATCATCGAGTTTGTTGTTGATAGAGTACAGTCATATAGCCAATATGAGAGATATTTCTTCAAGGGACCCAGAGGAAATTTTTTACATTTTCTGAAGTTGAGAATCAAGATGTTATTGCATGAGAAGAACATCTTGAATATATAGTAGATCGATCAGACTTAAAAAGGCTAATGTTTAGGAATTCAGATAGTGATAGTGACACATAGACTAGACATATGCGTAGTGGGAGAGTGTTCAGAGAAGTTCATCTTGCAAACCTATTCAAGCATAACTATGGATACAATTTTTTCTACAGTGGAGAAGAGGCAGATCTGACAGATGAAGAACATTCAGAACCTGCTAGGGTAGAGGAAGAGGAAGTTGAAGAACCTCGCTAGGACGAGCCAAAAACCTCAGGAACTGCGTAGACTATTGAAGTAAGTACTATTAATACTCTTGTTGGTTTAGCAACATTAAGAATCAGAGTAATTAGAGTTACCAGACCATTCAGAGTACTATTACTAGTAGTCCACCACATACTCAGACAGGAAAACTAGGAAGATCTATGGAAGATGAGATGAGACTCCCTATATTTAGGGGAGATGGATCTGAAGATTCTGATCAGCACTGGTTTTTGTGTGAAGTTGTATTGAATATTAAAAATGTCACCGACGAAGCTGTTAAAAGAACCCATTTTAGTACTACCCTTCGAGATCATGCACTAATATGGTACATGAAGCTTATCCAAGGACTTGCATAGCCTATGTCATTGAACGAGACCAAGAATGCATTGATTGCAGAGTTCAAGAAACCCAAGTCAGAGTCACAATGTATTACATAACTGAAAGAGATCAAGTAGAAGATAGCCGAACCTTTCTAGGAATTCAACCAGAGATTCAAGGCCTTAACAGGCTGATTGACTTTTCAGATCCCAAATGAGAAAAACAAAGAGTGGTTCATTGTTTCTCTGTTACTACACATTAGAGTTCCTCTGATGCAACAGAAGATTGCTTCACAGGCTGAGGCGTTGGAGATCGCCATGGATTTAGAATCATCCCCTATGGGAGAATCCATCTCAGGTATGAGTCAGATCTTGAGTCAGCTAACTAGTTTGTCTCTGCAGGTCGAAGATATGAAGAAAGACGAGGGAAAAGATAAAAGAGAAGATATCTGGTGTGTCAGATGCAAGTCAGAAGGCCATGAAAAGGAGCACTGCCCCCTATTTCATGAATACTTGGCCTCAGGAGCTCTGAGCCCTTTGAAGCAAGTCACTTTACCCTGGTGTGAAGTATGTCGAAATAAACATCGCCCTGGTGAGTGTTATTACATGGAAAAATATGTTCAGACACCCACAAATTTGTATTGGACATTTTGTAAGTCCATGGAACATGATGATAGGGATTGTAGGGCTTACGATCTAATGCATGAAAGGTCAAGAGATATATACAAAATTCAAGGTGAAGTACAACAAGAAGGAAACACTATGCAGTACAACTCCCCTGGGAGAGGAAACTTCAATCCTCGCAGTGGATTCATAGGACGAGGAGAAGGAGGAGGTATGGGTCGAGGCTGAGGATAGATCATCTGTTATAACTGTGCACAACCAAGACACTTGGAAAGGGAATTTCATAACCCTTGTACCACTTGAAGCTATTGCAACTCTTTCGAGCACGTTATCGAGGAATGTCCAACATTGTTGTCTAAACTTCAAGAGAAACGAGGACCTTAGCAGAACCCCTAGATACAATTGATCAAAGATTAACCTCATGGATAATACCCTAGAGTCGCTTTTATAACTAGAGGAGGCTTTTCTACAAGAGAAGATAGACTGACCCAAGGGAAGACTGCAGAGGACTCAGGAATCAAGAAAGATGTAGAGAAGACCCAAAATTTTGATGCAAAGAAAGAAAGACAAATATTTGAGGAGGCAATAAAAGAGTTCAAATAAGATAAAGGTTCTTCATCAAAGACATGACCTGAAGTAAGAGAATATGGAATGCCTCGAGCATTAGATCAGTCTACTTCACCAAGAGAAGGAAAAGAGGTAAGCAAGCTCATGGAATTTTTATATACTTGCATTAAGTTGATTTAGGATGAAAGTGTTGTACAAGAGTTACAGAATTTAATAAGACAGTATTAGCTAGGAAAGACTGATCCCTTACTGAATAGATAAGTACACCAAATTGCTAAAAAGAGAAGGACAAATAAGGAAATACACTTGAATTCTCAAATAGGAGAGTATGATATAGACTATGTGGTCTTCGACTTAGGGTTGGAGGTCAATGTCATGACGAAGCAAACTTGGGCACTGATGGGAAAGAATAAGATGATCTATTCCCCTATCATGCTCAAGATGGCTAATAAATAGGCTGTAAGCCCCTTTGGTAGACTGGAACATGTCCCTGTGGACATCGACGGAGTAAGAACATTTGCAGATTTTGAGGTAATTGAGATAATTGATGACAACTGCCCTTACCCTGCACTGTTAGGAATTGATTGGGATTTCAATAATTCCACTGTGGTTAATTTAAAGAAAAGAGGAATGACATTTGAAATACATGGCCTTAGGTTCATTGTGCCTTTATATCTATATAAAGGACAACGATACACATAACCCATAAGAGAGGAAGATCGTGCATATGAACTGGAAAACATATACAAACTAACAACCAAACAACATGATTACATTAATCCTATGGCTGATGGAAACCTAAGCTAGCGAAGTGACAACACATGTTCATTAGACTCATAAGAAGCACTAGATAACTGGCAGAATAAAATGTATGAGCTATCTACAAGAAGATGTGCTAGATTAACCAGAGAAGTTCGCTGGATCGATAGAACAATAAGTAACTTACCCACCTTTGATGGTCTAAATCCTTTAGAAACCTTCTTGTCGGACTTTGAAGAAAGTGTACCAATGCAACAAATAATGTTGGAAATGGATGAGGCCCTGAAAGTAACCCCAAAAAGATGGTGGGGGACACACAAAAGAAATATTATAGACTAGATACAATGTCATACCTTGATGACAACGAAGTTCGTAGCACAAGTAGAAGTCTATGAAGTTCAGTACATAGGTCGAAGCTGCCCAAAGGACCATGTGAAAAGCTATGAGGAAGCCTGGAGTGACATCCCTCAAGAGTAGTAGTTACACAAATTCATTAACACACTGGACACGAAACCTATCAACTAGTACCTTCAAGCAAAGTTGTGCCTCATCACTATAGATTGGAAAGGTATGACTCAGAATTTTATAACCACCTTCTTATTTGAAAGTCAATATCCTTTAGTATATCAAGCATTATAGATTGTGAGACATAAAATATTCAAGGAGGCATCTAGCCTTCCTTTGGAACAAGAGGAGGACGAATGGATTACGCCTCTCCATAAACTACAAGGTTGTTACAACATCAATGCTGATGAAGACGATGATCTGAGGAAGGTGAACATCGCATAAATGAAAGGCCAGAGAGATGTGGAAGGACCAGGAGTTGAGATACCATTACTTGGTAATCCAATCAAGATTAATAAGGTCAATATTGGAACAGAGTAGACACCGAATCTTGCAAATGTTGGAGATTATTGGGATGCTTCTACCATTGACAAGATCACAGAACTATTGCACGAGTATCAAGACTTGTTTCTGACCAAGTTCACTGATATGAAGGGCAGCAAAGGGCCTATGGGAGAGATGAGGAACCCTTTGAAACTAGATGCAAAACCAGTCAAATAGATACCCTACAAATTAAACCCTAAATATAAGGAGAAAGTGAAGATTGAACTTGACAGAATGATGGAAGCATGGATTATAGAACCTGTCGAAGAATCAGAGTGTATCAACCCTATGGTGGTACAGGACAAAAAGATGGGAGAGATCAGGATCTGTGTAGATATCATGAAGATGAATGATGCATGTTTGCATGACCCCTTCCCTATGCCATTCATTGACAAAGTGTTAGATAATGTGGAAGGCTAGGAAGTATATTCTTTTATAGATAGATTTTTAGGATACCATCAGATCCATATTACCAAGGAAGATCTCCATAAGACCGCCTTTGCAATAGAATGGGGGTCCTATCAATATATAGTGATACCATTTGGATTGAAGAATGCCCCAACCATATTTTCAAGGGTGGTGGCCGAAGCATTCAAGGAGTTTCTGCATAAATTTCTAGAAGCATATTTTGATGATTGGATTGTCTTTAGTTTATTAAAGAATTATATTGAATGTCTAAGGCTAATGTTGGACAAATGTAGGCAGTGTCAAATTTCCTTGAACCTGAAGAAGTGTATCTTCTTCTCACCATTTGGAGTGTTGTTAGGCCATATTGTATGCAAGCAGGGATTGTTGGTTGATCCATCTAAAATTTCCATTATCGTTGATCTACCCCCTCCTACTTCAGTTAAATAGCTGCGCACTGCACTGGGACACACAGGATATTACAGGAAGTTCATTAAGGGATATGCCCAGATTACAACACCCATGGAGAATCTTTTGAAGAAAGATTGTCAGTTCATTTGGATAGAAGAATGCCAACAGAGCTTCGACACACTAAAAAAAAAGATGGTCATTGTGCCCATTCTGGTTTTCCTAGATTGGACCAAGGAGTTTCATGTACATGTCGATGTGTCTTCTATTGCATTGGGAGTTGTGTTAGCAAAACCAGGAACAGGAGACATCGACCACCTGTTATCTTTTGCTAGTAGGAAGCTATCAACAACAGAGGTCAACTACACCACTACTGAGCGAGAAGGGTTATCCATGGTGTATGCACTGCATAAATTTCGCCACTTCTTTTTGGGAGGGCACTTTAAAATGTTTATTGATCACTCCACACTCAAATACCTAGTCAACAAACTAGTTTTGTGGGGAAGAATCTGCAGATGTCTTCTACTCCTTTGGGAATATGATTTTGAGATCATAGTCAAGCCAGGAAGAATGAAAAAGGGTCTTTACCACTTTTCAAGGTCGGAACATGGCGAAGAGCCGACCAGTTTGGAGGATGCATTGTCAGATGCACAACTGCTAGCAATTAGAAAGATTGATGAAAACTTTGCAGGAATAGTCCAGTTCCTATCAACAGGAATGGCACCTAGTGAGTATACAATCCCTCAGAAGAAACATCTAGTAGTGCACGTTGTAGACTTTTCACTTATATATGGACAACTATACAAGATGGGACTTGATGAGATTCTAAGAAGATGTGTTATGGAGGTAGAACAATCATTGATCCTTGCATAAGCTCATGAGGGCATCACATGAGGACATTACGTAGGGAAAGAAACTACATGGAAGGTTCTAAGATCTGGCCTTTGGTGGCCTACCTTACACAGAGATGCTAAAGACTATTACAAGTCTTGTGATGTATGCCAAAGAGTTGGAAAACCATCTAGAAGAGATGAAATTCCATTAGCACCACAGATGACCCTACAAGCATTTGAGAAATGGGCCATTGACTTCGTGGGACCCATAAACCCACCAGGAAAGCGCATAGGAGCAAGGTACATTATCACTGCAACATAATACTTGACTAGATGGGCCAAAGCTAGAGAAGTTAAGGACTGTAGTGCAACTACAGCTGCACGCTTCATATTTGAGGACATCATAACCAGGTTTGGATGCCCAAAGATCCTTATGAGTGATCAAGGCACCCATTTCATAAATAAAACAGTTGAATCCTTGACTGAGGAATTTGTAGTCCACCATCATAAGAGAACACCTTATCATCCACAAGAAAATGGGATAGTGGAAGCATTCAACAAGATCTTGGAGACCGCACTGACAAAAATCTGTAGTGTGAATAGGGATGACTGGGATTTAAGAGTACCAACAATACTTTGGTCTTATAGAACCACTTGCAAGAAATTAACAATGCAGAACCCCTTCAAGTTGGTGTATGGTATCAAATTCGTTGTCCCAATGGAATAACTGGTGCTAAGGTTAAGAATTGTTTCCTTTACAGATATGGACGACATTGGTGTTGTTCAAAAGAGGCTTTCGCAGTTGGTCGAACTCGAAGAAGACAGATTTATTGCATGATTCCACTAGCAGGTACAGAAAGAAAGAGAGAAGGCCTATCATGATAGGCACATCAAGAGGAAGACATTGAAGCAAGGTGATCTAGTACTGGTATATGAAAATAAGTTCACTAAGCATTCTGGGAAGTTCAGAACACATTGGCTTGGGCCATATGATATTGCCTATGTTATAGAAGGAGGAGCTGCACAATTGAAAACTTTGAACGAAGAATGGAAGGAAGGATTAGTGAATGGGAGTCGGCTGGAGTTGTACTATGACAACCAGCTACCTCACAGCTCTAAGTAAAAGAATAAGAAAAAGGGTCTAGGTACCAGATGTAGTTGAAACTGGGTACCAGACACAGAAAAGACAGTTTGCACAAGGAAGGAGAAGAGGCATAGAACAAAAGGAAGAGGTTGCACTACGCAGTCTAGAGTCGAAGTAAAACAAAAAGATCAGATCTGAAGTGCCTCAAGATGATTCACAGGTGAGTGTTGGGGGCCTGTTGGCCCTTGGTTATGGAAGCAAGAAAAGATCAAGAAAGAAAATGAAAAATGACAACTTCACAGAAGACACAATGACTATTACTGGGTCGAAGTGAGAAAAATAGCAGAAAAGACGGAGCGAAGTCCGAGAAAGAAAGTTGTTGGACGAGGATATTGAGGATGATAGGTAAGGAAGGAAGAAGAATCGTGGACAGCTTAGAAAGCTGAAAAATCCGCCATTAGATGCTTTGGAGCACCGCACAAGAAGGAAGGAAAGACAGGCTGGAGAAGCCCTGAAAATGCGGGTCAAGTTGACCTAGGGTTTTAGACACCTAGGGTTTTGGTATCTAGGGTTTTGACACCTAGGTTTTGACCTAAGGATGTTGATGAGTGATTGTAATGTATAAATAAGAACCTATATGAGGGAGGAGGGTTGGTTCGAGTTGGTGAGATCTAGTCATTTTGACATGAGTAATTGTTGTTGTGAGAGAGAGAAGAGCTGAGTACGAGAGCCTTATGGTATTGTAAGATCTTCATCTGGGTGCGAAGATCAACCCTGCAGCTGGGTGCGCAGGGAGGGGAGAGATCAAGAGAAGAAGAGAGAAGATCTATTGGCTAAGAGCGCAGATCAAAACTGCATGCTTCATCTTAATATATTATAAAGCACAGTTCTATGGACGTAGCCCTAGAGAGAGGGTGAACCACGTATATTTTTTGTTACGTGTGATTGATGATCTGTTCTTGTCATTGATATACTATTATTGCATTGTTGTGTTAGATCAGATCTATATTTGTGCGAAGTATATCTAATTTGATAAGTAATATATGCATGTTGTACTATTCTAGTATTAGATCCACTTGATAATTCCCTTGGTTGTAGACATCTCTGTCCTGCAACCCCCCCATAGCTGCTTCGGGTGAGACTACATCTTCTTCACAGGTGTAGTCGAAAGGGACAGTAGTTAGGGATTGTTGGTGTGCTCTTAAAGCTGAAACCTGGGTCTGCCCCTGTGCCAACAGACCCACCATTGGAAATCATGATTTGAAATTTGTTGACTGCTCGGATGTAGCAATTATTTTCTTGGGCAATGCGGCGATGAATAAAATTATGGGTGCTTCCATTATCAACTAGGATGATGGCCTTTCAGTTCTTAATGTAACCAATTAGATTGAGGGTTTGGGGATTAGAGAAGCCATTGAGAGCATTCGTGGAAAGGATCGGTTCAACTTCTAGAGGGTCAGACAGTTGAGTCATGTCAATGGGTTCAGGTGACTCGACCACAGGGGGAGCCTTGACATCTTCTTCAGAAACATCCTCAAATATTTCCATAAAAATATTTTGTTCCTTACACTTTTTCCCAGGAAAATATGTGTCATCACAATTATAAAAGAGGCCCTTGATTTGGCGTTCAACCATTTCTTCCTGGATCAATTTTTGGATCTTTAGTGGAGTGGAAGGAGGAGCGGGAGTGACTAGTTTAGGGTGAGGAATGAAGGAGGGTTTTCTGGTTTGATAAGAGACAACTTGTTGTGATTCCTTATCTCTTTTAGTACATTCCACCCAACTTTTAAGGTGAGCCATGAGGACATGGGCACAAATCTCATCCTTGAGGCAACTGATAAAGCATTTTTGAAAAAAATGATCAGACATGCCCTCTATTTAGAAAGCCAATTGCTCAAAAGAAAATATAAAGTCTTCAACTATGTCAGATTGTTTCAACTTGGTCAAACAACCTAAATTGTTGGTGTCAGTTTCAAAGCGTTCATAAAGATCTGCAACAAATTGTGCCCACGCCACATACCCTTGGCAAGATTTTTTTCTCCATTGCCAACGTTCTTGATCTATATGGAGAACACCATACCATAGTTTGGCCAACTCATCGGTAATGTTGTACAAAGATAAATAACGTTCCATTTGATTTACCCAACCAGTGGGATTTGAGCCATCAATTTTTTTCACATCCACTGGTGGAAGGCGTAGGTCACGCTGAAAGTGATGGGGCTGAAAAGTCTAGGAATTAGAGGAAGTTTCACCTTCGGGGTGCAAAGGGGGGTCATAGGAGGTAAGGTATGTAGGGATATTTAGCTTGACATAGATCATGCTAGTGAAGGATGCAATCTAGGTAGAGAGGTCCTATTTGATGGTTTCCATTTTTGCTTCTATGGAGGAATGCATGTTTTTATTGATGGTGGAAATATTGGAACTAAGTTGCCGCACTTCTTGTTGGGTCTATGTGAAAGCACATGACAAGGAATTGAAGCGGGCTTCTAAGTCTTGGCTATGGGTGTTGTCCATGATGAAGGGGTAAAACGAAAAGGGACGGGTGGGACCACACAGAAAAGGGGTTATGGGTGAAGGGTATCATGATGATTAGGGCGAAAAGGGGAATATAATGGTGTTATCGGACAAATCAGTAGGTGTGGACACTAACTGATCTCCCTAGACCCACCTGGATCTAGAATAAAACACACCAGAACATGACGCTTTCCTTAAGTTTTAGATATTGAATTTACTAACTAAAGAGGGATAGGTGACATACCGTTTAAACGCCACTTCCTCTCGCCATCACCATCCTAGTTCTGTTTCAATGCTCATACAATGATGATCCTGCAAAAGAACACAACCAACCAAAGTGATAGTAATAGCATAAAATCAATATAAACCTATGTATGTGATCAAGGAATCATACAATAAAACACAACCAACTTTATAGGAAAGAATCATATTACTATATCATATTAAATGTGAAAGAGAGATTACAACCATGTCCTTGATGTCGTAATGTCCCTTCCAACTGTCCTTTGTTACCCACACACTTCTTTCTCCAAGGATTCTGAGAGCACAGATTTGATAGTATTCACAATCTATCTTGACAAATCAAATCTCAAAGCCACTCTAACTAAGCTAATAATTCCAAGCCAAATCCAACTTAGCCAATCCCAAAAGCTCCAAAGCTACAAGCTAACCTTCTCCATGAGAGCTCCTCTCCTTTTATAAGTTGAAGAGGATAAGGTGAGGAGGTTAGGATGATCCCACTAAATCATGAAAGCGAGTAATATCCAAACCATTCAGATGCCACC
>JZKD02S0064750.1:163530-183476 GCA_000966675.3 Picea glauca
GAAGCCAATCTTAACTCTATCCACATATTGAATACCAAATGTGAACATAAATAAAATAACTTATATTTCATGCATATATATATGATCTATGCATGATCATGTTCTTTATTATTCTATCACTCTGGTGTTTCAATTTTCCAGTGTTAAGGATTCAAGTATCAAACAATTAAAAACACTGACAAGAATTGGAAAACTAATTTTTTTAATAATGATTAATTTCCTTTAAAATATTATTATTCTAATTTAAATGACATTTAAAATAAATATTTAAATATTTATAAATTTACTTTTTTTTTTTTTAAGAAAATATCATCCCATAAAAAATTAAAAGATGCACATTTTTTTTTAATAATCATATATTTTGTACATTTTTTTTAATACTCATATGTTTTTTGCAATACAATTCATAGTAAGTATCATACTAAATATACTCAATCTCAACTATATTTTCATAATTAAGTTACTAAATTTAATTTGTCATTATTTCAAAATTTAATTTGTCATTATTTCAAATTTAGATTTTTATTTTGAAAATATTTTCACATATATGTCTTAAAAATTCTCACATTTAAATCGATTTAATAAAAAAATTGGAATTTAATGTTTAAACACGTTTGTTTTATATTAATAACGACCATTACAAACAAAAAAAACAAATTTTTATTTGAAATAAAAAACAATTGAAATGGACTCACAATATACCCTTGTTGTAGACTCTGGTTGTCAAACAAGTAATTTAATGTCCCAGATATAATCCCCAATTTAATTAATGCTTATGTATATATATGTGTAGCTACGACCAAAGTGATGTGTAAGCGAATTGTATTTCTGAAATAATAATAAAATGTGATGCCAACTACTAAGGGGACATGGACATAGATGGGGGTTGAATTTTATTATGAGTATGTATTAAACTCTATTTTTTTATTGAGTGTCCCCAAAGCCAATCATTGAATGCATGTAAGAGGGTGGGTGTGAGAAGTCACATCCCATAGTTATTTGGAGCATGGGGGTTGAGTACGATCATCTCGGGGAAGTGTGTGAGTCAAGCAAGCGAACCAAAGGAGAGGAAAAGTGTATGGGATGTTAGAAAATGTTTAGACAATCAATGTTTTTGCATGAACAACAAGTAAAGAGAAATAAAGAGAGATTGGAGGTGGAGAATCCATGGAGGGAGAATTATAAAGCATGTTGGAGTGTACCTTTGGAGTTGATAGCGAAGAACCATGTTTTCATGCTTGAAGAGTGAACTCCTATGTGAGTTTCATTGTAACAACAAGTGTTTGTTGTTGATCAAATGCTAGTAGTTTTCCTAGTAGTGAGTTCCTTCGAGTTTCTCAACTAAGAGATTCATGGTTAATTGTACCATAGAGACCCTGATAAACAAATGGGATTCCTGAGGGAATGATATCAATGAAGGGGTACATACCTTGGGTTGGGCAGGCCGAGAGGAAGAGAGATGGTGGAAAATTGGGATAGTTGTAGGATAATATTAGTGGGTTGTGGGTTTTCTTAACTATGAGTAGATAGTGAGAGGCCATCCTCTTTTGTGGATTGATATCCCAACTCGGGGGTGACATTCTATTGATATTTGAAACAACACATCTATGGTTGGGTGGAACGTCTATGCTAAGCAATTGGTTGCATAACTATTTTGAAAGATCAGTGGTTTATCTGCTTATGGGTTGTATTTATGAGTTAAATTGATGTGCATGAACTCTGTGTATTTGAGAATAATTTATATGTAGATGTGCTTAATTGTTAAACTATATTCTTGTCATTTTTACATGCGATAGATACATTTGAATAACGAAAGCAGACAATAGTTAAATTTGTATGTAATTCATAGATGATAAGCTACATCCATTTAATTTAGTTGACAAAAAAATATTTTTTGAGTATTTTGCACCATAATGTTCCTCAACTTGGCTGGGGGATGTTACATTATGGTATCAAATCATTTGGTTCAA
This sequence comes from Picea glauca, assembly GCA_000966675.3. NCBI lineage: Eukaryota > Viridiplantae > Streptophyta > Pinopsida > Pinales > Pinaceae > Picea > Picea glauca. Next base: position 165,501 of record JZKD02S0064750.1, read on the forward strand.
ACACTAAACCCATATAGGCCAAGAACCAGAGTGAATTAGTGAAATTAGGTATTGCAGATTTTGGTCTGCATGAAATTGGCGGAAAACATAGCAATGAAAGTGAAATCCCCAATTTTGTGGGAAAATTTTGAGTTTTAAATTACTTAGGGTAGTCAAAGAGATGATATGGGGTGTGAATTTGTAGTATGTAGAGTTGAATTCGACTTGGAATGGTCATATTTCATGTTTAAATGGATGTTGTAGAATTACAAAGAGTTCAGAGAATCGACAAACAAGATCATGCTAGATCTTGCAATCAATGGTCGAGATTTATCATGATTAATTAAAAAATTTATAAGGTTTTGGACATTTAAAGGTTGAGCAAATCCATGACCAATATTCATTCTCAGCGGTTGGGAAAATGAAGAATATCGACGGTCTAGATTAGTTTCGGTCATTTGGGAGTTGGAGCCAATTGATGGTCAAGATCATCATGGCTTGAAGAGCGACGGTCCAAATTCCTCGGGGATTTAGTAAAAAAATTCTAAGTATTGTAAATTTTCTAAAAGAAATCACCGACGACCGATGGTCAGGTCATCCATATTGGAAAAGAGTTTGTTTCATCCAAAAGACATCTTCGATGATTGATGGTTCGATGGTCAGGCATATGTAGAGTGAAGAAATTGAGCATAAGAATATTAGGACAAGAAGATTGGCGGAAAAGGCCTCAAGCCATAATTCTCAACATTGTATTCATCTTAATGATAAAAGTATATAATACAATAATGAAATCACCTCAATTGTTCTCACATTGAAACCTCATCAGAAGATAAGGTAGAGGAGGCAAAGTAGGAATCTAGAAACACACTTAGGATAACAACTATATCCTAGTATGTAAAATATACAAAGGTGGTATACTTGGACTTAATGATTGTATATGAGAAAGAGGCTAACATTCCCCCCTCAATCATAATTCCAAACAACAATACCAACAAAGCAGGTGAACAAGTTGGTATATCTCCATGTCTTCATGCTGAAACTCCTAAGATGAGCCACAATGAAGAACTTCCTAAAAAACTGCCAATCTGGATGTTGATTTTGTTCATCTGAAATGAACGGGAAGAGAGCTAAGATATGCAAGTGAATAGCTGCAATATCTGAACATTCCCTAATTGCTTGACAATTCGATCATTTTTCCAAGTATTTGAGCTAGAAGAATATGATGTCTTCTGCTAATTGGTGAACATGTAGTATCACCATTCTACTATCGGTGTATAACTGAAGTGCTCTCTGAATCTGTGGTTTTGGATAACCACTGACCAATTGATACCATGTATCTGATGGTTTTTGGATGACCACTAACCAATTTTGACACTTTTAGGTGTTCAACAACATCCCAATTATGTATGATTCAACTCAAACTTATTGAACCATAATTTTGCCAAAGTCTGTCATCTACAGACCGCAATTGCCCATTTGGCAAACTTCATGCCCATATGGTATATTTGATGTTTGTTGTTGTCAAAGCTTTCTGTCTGACAACCATATTCAATTCCATCATCAATTCCCCCCTTTGTCAGTTGAAAGGAGATACGACAAGTGGTTTCATGAACCATCATCATTGGAATTTTGAACTCCCCCCCTTAAGGTGCATGAGAGTTTCATCATTGTACTCACCCCTTCTATGCTCAAGAGAGTACCATACTTGTTCCATTTGAGTACAACACAAAGTGGGCATGCGGAAAAAACCACATGTTATCTCATCCCGTGAGGGCCATGCTTGAAATCTATGCCATAAGGGGACCACTTATGTGAGGTACAAAAATGTTATGTGATACAAGATTGATCTTTACTCGAGATTGAATTCTTTGGTAAGACTTATATAATCTCTTGGTCGTTGATGACCACTTCCAAGGATCAATCCACTCATAGTGAATCTTCAATCTTGCAAGTTTCTTCAGTGTTGAACATCTGTCTGAAGAATGGTTATTCTTGCCATAATGCTGGCAAGGATGGATATCAAAACAATGATTCTCCATGTGACCAACTCAATTAAAATGTTGGCATTTAACATCCTGATCATAAACATTTGAAGTTGAATTTTCTTGAAGAAATCTAGCGCTCACAAACAAAATTGGTTTGGAGTAATTTGGAATATGAAAACTATTTTGATTTTCATATCCTAAGCCATGTCGATTCCTATTGAAGTGTAATTCTTCCCAAGGTCTGATGATGGGCTTGGAAATATCATGTTGTACTTGATGACATGCTTCACATTTACTTTCACTTATACTTTTTGTATCACTTTGTGATTTGGCATCTTTTGCTTGCGATTCATATTCATTGGAATTTTCTTCTGAATTCGGCTTGTTGATTTGTTCCTTCACTGATTGTTGATCAAAATCATCATCATCATCATCATCATAGAGATGGTTGTTATGAACAAGAACTAGTTCATAAAACTTCACTGGCTGTTGACTTTTGAGTTCTATCAACTCATTATTCAATAGATGGGATTGTTCTTGAAGAAGTCTAACTTTATCTTGCATCACTTGCAAACAAGTTAGCACTGATTGGAGAGTTGTTTTGTTCAATATCACTGTGTTTTCTTCAGTGGTGTTTATTAGAGTGTTCAGTAACTCTAATAATTCATGACTTCGCTACATTTGAACACACTCGCTTGTACTCGCTCGCTCGAAATTTTCTTTCTTTCTTCCAAGAAGTCACTTTCTTATAATTTCACGCTCACTTGAACTTTCCCACTTGAAATTTTCTTGCTCGCTTGAAATTTTCAACAAGTTGAGGATGTTGGTTACAACTGGAAATGCATCCCAAAGTATTACAATGATTGATTGATAGGCACAACAAGTGGAATTTGGACTAAAAAATAGAGGGTGTTGGGTTCAACCGAGAATGCACCCAATTACAAATTCAATTCAACTCAACTTAATGTTGATTTCACACTTATAAATAAATTATTGCAAGTATAAATGATCTTGAATGCTTAACAATGCTTCATGATGTTTTGAGTTTATAAATTTGATTTGTCCATTACTGGTGTGAAATGTTGATGATGTCGTTGAATGTTGATGTAGTCAAAAACTTGAATGCTTGAAAATTCTTTATAGAAGTTTGATTACTTGTTCTTGATTGTGATTGAATGGTATTAATTGTGCTTGAACTTTGTGTATGTATGATTATGTCATTACTAGACATAAAATATCATAAATCAACCATGAAAAAAAACACCATCACACATAACGACAATGTCCTTAGACCCCCTTATTCAATTTCGAGATAGGTCTAGGATGAAATCCACCACCAAAAAACAATTTTTTTATTAAAAAATTGATACATGAAAAAACTTTCAACTTGGAATGTGTTCTCCTTTTCAATGAAAAGAGTGTTTTTCTCCTTTACAAATACTCCTCCCTTGTATCTATGTATCATATAGTATCTCTAATATGGAGCAAAAAACCAATCACTTTGGTTTTGAAGAACTCCCTTTAAACATCAAATCAAAATGCCCACTTGATTTGTACATAATAAGCACTTATGCACAATTACAATACTCCAATGACCCCCTTTTTATTATTATTATATTGTTTGTTTTATGTAATAAAGAAAAGTGTCTACTTTTCACAAAACACTTCACCCAACTTCAAAGCCCTCAATCCATATGATTTCTTTTAACAAAAATGTTTGATCTCCAATTTAAAGAAGGGGACTTTTTATTCCTTTCACCATATAAAGTAAATAACGAGGAATAAAATAGAATACCTCTCTTTCCACGCGTTGAATAATTGACCTGAGAAGGGTTGTCATAATTATCTCCTTGTGTATCATACACAACTTTTCCAACTAAAGAACTTAGTTATCATCTTCATCAACCATATTGCATCATGGTCTTATCTTGTATATCACTGCTAGATTTCTTTCTGAGTGGTTTTCACATCTCAGTTGAGAATGAAGAGAGTGGGTCCTTGGGAATCGATCTGAGGCTGAAAAAATCATGGGTTCATTCTCTCCTTGAACAAACTTGTAAGATTAAAGGTTGAAATCAGATTCCTTCAATGATCTTGGATTCCCTGGACAGTTTCCTTGAGTAGCACGGTTATCATTTGTTGTTGTTCTCGGATCTGTATATACTAACTGAATGTATCAAACTGAAAGAATGAAACTCCAACAAATGAATTGACTAAAGGTTCGATGCTATGGAAGCAATATCAATTGACAAAATATAGATCGATCACCGTAAAAAATTTGAAGGAATATATGTTTTGTGTAGCCTTGATAGTAGATCACTGATGTGGAGATTGTTGGGAAACCTGCTTGTCGAATTGTTGGGAAACCTTTTGAAAAACTGTAGAGAATTTCTGGGCACTTTGTATAAGTAAGAAAGGCATTTGAAAAATTGGAAAGCCACTTCATTACAAGAGAAGTATTTTCCATAGGATCATTCCCAACTTCATGATTCAAGGTGGTGATTTCACTCTTGGAGATGACAGAGAAGTTGCAAGAGTCTATCTGGGGGAATTTAGGGTGTGCAACAAATAGGGGATGCAACAAGACAATAATTACTGAAGATTCTTCAAGGTAGATTGAAGATCAAGACCTATTAAAAAACTTGATACAATATAACGACTGAGACATCGAGGGACGCTCCAGGTGTTACACATTATTTTCGTCATCCCTATGACCGTTAATGATGTAAACCTATCTATTTCCTTCAAAGGGGTCAGTGGCCTGAGTTCCTGAAGAGAGAAGGGAGGAGAACTTTTCCTGAGAAAAGAAGTTGCATTTTCCCTTGTAAAAACCCTGTAAAAAAGGAAGTTCACAAGTTGCTATATAGGCAGGGTGCGAGAATGCATGATTCTCGCAGGTTGCACCATAGCTAGGGTGCAAGATTTTCATAGGTTGCACTATAGGCAAGGTGCGAGAATGTCTACACATGGGAAAAACAAGCGTTTTCTCGAATCTTCTAGAAGGAGAAACTTCTATAGTGAGGTGGCATATGAATGATTTGGATCTTACTTGCTTTCATGATTTAGTGGGATCATCCTAACCTCCTCACCTTATCCTCTTCAACTTATAAAAGGAGAGGAGCTCTCATGGAGAATGGGTTCTTGAGCTTTGTTAGCTTTGGTTGGCTTGGAATTATTAGCTTGGTTGGAGTGTCTTTGAGATTTTCCTTTGTCAAGATAGATTGTGAATATTATCAAATCTATGCTCTCAGAATTCTCGGAGTGAAAGTGTGTGGGGAAAAAAGGACAGTTGGAAGGGACCTTACGACATCAAGGCCATGGTTGTAATCTCTCTTTCACATTTAATATGATACAGTAATGTGATTCTTTCCTATAAAACTTGTTGTGTTTTATTGTATGATTCCTTGATCACATACATAGGCTTATATTGAGTTTATGCTATTGCTATCACTTTGGTTGGTTGCGTTCTTTTGCAGGATCATCATTGTATGAGCATTGGAACGAAGCTAGGATGGATATGGCGAGAGGAAGCGACATTTAAACGGTATGTCACCCATCCCTCTTTAGTTAGTAAATTCAATATTTAAAACTTAAGGAAAGCGTCATGTTCTGTCTTGTTTTGTTCTAGATCCAGGTGGATTTAGGGAGATATGTTAGTGTCCGCACCTACCGATTAGTCTGATAACACTAGGGATTAACAACGAAGGGAAAGTGAAGTCACTGGAGATCGCAGCTACCTCATAGCATTGTGTTGATCTCTTGTTAAGCACGCAAACAGATCTAAACAATGTACGTCACATCATTATGCATCTCAAGATCACAGTGCTTGGAAATACAGTGAAAAATTGATCCATGAAATCTGGGTGTGTTGATCTAAATGTGGATGAGCAGATCTAAAAATTGGACTTCTAGATCTAAATGCAGTGCAATGCCAAATAATTTCTGATCTCTGATAGATAATTATTTCTCCATCTATGCTTCCATTCAATCTTTGACCACATTGTTGTAGCTTCATTTTTATGGATCAGAACCGGAACCATGAGCTCAAGACTAATTGTGTTTTACGATGACATGCATACAAAAATGCAACAGTTGAGAGCATCACACTTGAGATCTAGATGACAGATCTGAAACTTGGGGCACAAATCAATGTCATGTGTAGATCATTGGTGTGCATTGGGTTCATTGTCATCTCGATTTCATCATCTCTTCTTTTTTTATTATTTTTCTAAGAGCTGGTTACATAAACATTAAGAAATGTAGAAGCATATCACATAGCCAAATCGCTCAGCAATTGCTATTCTCACAACGATTCTGAGGTAAATCAATTCATAATAAGTAGAGGTGACCCATGGGCTAATTTATATCACGAATAATAAGAACTGAAACAATAGTCTTCCACAAAAAATTACTGAAATGATACTCAAATAATACCTGCGATTTTCAGCCAATGTCCAACTTGATTTAGATATTTAAATGACTAGAGTAGGTTTTGTTGCACCCATATTTGTTGGTAATTATCACAACTTTAGATCCATTTTCTCATTCTCTCCACAATGAAGGAAACTCATAATGCATAGAAGAGATCGAAGAGACTCATAGCAGTAAAAAAAATTGTATACAAAGTGTTTCTCCTCAACCATCGCCTATTCAAAAAATAGAAAACTCATCCCTTTCCAACTATGCATTCAAGACGCTTCCATGCATCCATCAGATCTGTGTTTTCAGATTCACTATACTTGTCTAACTATTGCAAGCTCATCTCCCATGGAAATCTACCATGAAATTACCAGGCCCATAAAACTAACGCTGCTCTGATACCAATTGAAGAAATTGAGCATAAGAATATTAGGACAAGAAGATTGGCGAAAAAGGCCTCAAGCCATAATTCTCAACATTGTATTCATATTGATGATACAAATATATAATACAATAATGAAGACACCTCAATTGTTCTCACATTGACACCTCATCAGGAGATAAGGTAGAGGAGGCAAAGTAGGAATCTAGAAACACACTTAGGATAACAACTATATCCTAGTATGTAAAATATACAAAGGTGGTATACTTGGACTTAATGATTGTATATGAGAAAGAGGCTAACGCATAGTTGGATAGAGTTTCGTAAATCAATGACCGAGATAATTTTCAATGAGATATCAATGGTCCAAATTCATAGGGATTTTAGTCAAAATTTTCTAAGCACTGGAGTTAGCCAGAGGAAATTTCCGACGACCGACGGTCAGGTCGGTCGGATTCGACGAAGTGTTTTTATTCACCAAGAGAAATTGTCGATGGTCAATGGTCGATGGTCAAGTGTCGAAAAATTCATAAAAGTGTTTCGATTAAACAAGATAAGTTGTTGATAGTCAATGGGTCGATGGTCGAGCGTTAGCCGAATCGACAAGGTGTTTGGGTCATCCAAGGAAAATGGTCGATAGTTGATGAAGGAAAGAAGGTGATGACATGTCATTCCACGTTAGCATCCATGTGTCATGCCATGTTAGCCAAGTTGAAACCTCGGGATGATGTTTCATGCCGCATCAACATCCACATGTCATGCCACATCAACAGTGTCACATCAGCCAAGAAGTGGCTGATGACTGAAAGTCAAGTCAGCCGAAGTGGAGAATTTTTTTCATCAGCCAATAGGAATAGTTGATGGTCGATGGTTGGGCGTTGACCAAATTAGGGAGAAGTTTCATTCACTAATGAAAATCATCGATGGTTGACGAAATATGGTCGGGTCGATCGACTTAGCATTGTGTTGTGAATCAATTGTCAAGAGAATGGGTTGATGGCCGACGATGGGGTCGACAGTTTTTGGAAGGTGTTGTGCACATCCAAAGGAATTGGTCAATCATCGATCGTCGATGGAGCTTGGATAAATGGCTCAGATCTCATCTGATTTGAGATCAATGAATCAGTTTTCAAGGGTTGTTATAAAAGTAAATCAATTAATTTTATATGAAAATTTTCAATTTTTTTTCATATTTTTGAAGGTCATTAACTTACAAGGAAATTTTGAGGCCCTAAACAGTGTTTTTATCCAATCAAAACCCACAATAATATATTACACCAAGGCACACTCTTTCTTTGCATGTCAAATAAAAGAACTCGGAGAGAGATATCTAATGAGCTACTTCGAGCGCAAAACATAACTCGTTTGAGAAAGTTCTAGCCGAAACAGTAAGGGTAAAATTTCAGCACCATATTACTTCCAAATGACATAACCCCATGCTTAGAAGTTCATTTAGGGATTAGGAGCAATGTATGGAAATATTATGAACCATAGAAGATATCCATGGAGCCAAATTAGGAATCTAGGTATGCAAAAATGTGCAGAAAGAGAAATAAGACACTTGCAGCATACATGGATAAATTGAAAAAAAAGAATTCAAAAATTCTCCAGACCATAAATTTTAGCTCAGATCTCGGATCTGAGAAAACAAAGAGTCATTGGAAATATATTGAGGGGTAGAAGATATATATCAACCCAGAATTTTGAATTGGGTACTAAAATTTCTCAGAAAGTAAATAAGTGGAAATTGCAGCATGTAAATGTTGTAACTTTTCGCTAAGAACTCATATTGAGGCATGAGTATACCCGATGAAAAGTTCTTTTAGAAGAAAATGTATATAAGGAATCATATTTTGAATTGGTGCATTGTGAACTTCCTAAATTGAGATGAATAAAAACCTATATTCTTGTTAATGAAATGTTTTATGTTATGCATGTTCTAACAATAATTATTACATGCACATTTCTTGAAGAATTAGAGGTACAAGAAAGCAACTTTGGTTATTATATGAGGACTAGAGTTATGGATGATGCTCAGGGATGCTACAACCATGAGGAAGAGATCAAAGGTGTGCATATGAACATGAGAAATTCTGAGATAGATTCTAATGGAAGGAAAGGCAAGCAAGAGCCTCTAACTATGAGAAGTCTGCATAGAGAAGTGTGGCGATATAGAGATGATAATGAAAGTATTATGAAGGCTCAATAAGATATACTTCACAGTTTTAATATGTTACATAATAAAGTCAACAAGAACTCTGGTACCAAGCATGGAGCTAGTACTAGACAAGTGTCAACATCCATATCATAAACAAAAATGGATGATCATGGAAATGATAGGTAGTCAAGAAGCATGAGTAGGTGTCATCATTCTTCAAGTAAATATACTAGAAGAACTCATGAAAGTTCATGGAAAAGGAGCATCTCAACTGTGTCTCTTGTCCAGGGGAAAAGGAGAAGACACGAGGAAGACATATTGCAAGGTGAACTCAGGAAAATTAAGCCACAAAATTTCAATGGTGAGCACAGGAAAGGAGAAGAGGCTGAGGCCTAGCTATTGAAAATGAATAAATATTTCCAATTGCATGATTAGCCCTCCTGGGTAGAAGCTAGAATTGTAACCTACCGCTTGCAAGGAAATGCATCCATGTGGTGGGATCGTCATAAGAAATCCAATCACCTTGATGAGAAGAGGATATCATGGAGAAATTTCAAAGGATATTTCCAAGAGAAATATTTGTTTGATCATTACAATGAAAGGAACACAAAAGAGTTTTGGGGAGCATGGCAATGGATGAATACAAAAAGAGGTTCTTTGAATTTTTGAAGTATGTTGGCTTCATAAGGGATGAGAAAGTCAAAATACAAAGGATTCTAATTGGGTTACCCTCTTTATACAGTGAAAAGATTCAATATAATAACCCAAAAACTTTGGAGAAATCCATAAGAAGAGAAAAGCATATTTATGAACAGAGTAGGGGAAGGTCAGTTATCCAAAAATATTGCAATGAAAAGATGTCAAAGCATAAAATAAAACAAAGGAATAAATGTTTTAACCCACCCCTTTTCAATAATAACTCTCAATAAAACCAATAAGGTTAGTTAACCCAAAATGAGCATAATACTTGTTGGTTCTTATGGGCTGACCCAAGTTCTAACTACATGATTACCAACAACCCCTCGACCATTGGCCCTTCTAGATACCAGAAGGAAACACAATGCACAGAGTGCACTGCGTAGTCTCACCTGATATGGATTCAATGGGTGGCTGTAGGACTCAAATGTATGCAACCCTCAGATGGGATGTGCTTCTCTCTTAGTGCCATTAGATCTACTCAACTGATAACCTTCAAATACTTGTTTATTAATCTAGTCCTAGTTAGATCTTAGTTTTGACCAGTGACACAAATACTCCAATAAAACTTCATTAACCATTATAACATCATAGATTCAATGATATCTATTCATCTACTACACCATAAGATTCATATATGAAAACTAACTATTACATTCATTCATTTATTGATGTTCTAAATTTTTTCCTTAGTGCGTAGTATTATTTCCTTTATCATTTAACATGTTCATCATTAAATCATTAAAGAAAATATAACCATAAGTACTAAAAAAATTCACACATAACACAGATATATCGTGGTTCACCCCCTCTCAGGGATACGTCCACAAAGATGAGTCACTTTAGCTCTTTATTAATCTTCTTGCAAAAAGCAGTTCCACACACTGTACATTTCTTCCTCCATTACAATTGATCTCCACAGATCGTGATAATGTTCACAAAACTAGAACTACTCTTTGAACATGCATGGGCTAACAACTAGAAATTAGAACAAAACTAAGAACTTCTTAATCAATCTCTCCACTAATATCCTAGACAAATCGTTTCAAAGTTCTAATACATTTTACTTATACAACAAAATGGGACAAAGCCCTTACAAAAACCATAACCCTAAGAGGATTAGGTTTTTCCACTTTCCAACTAACTCAATCTCGATTAGTCCACGATCCAACCGTTCACCAAGTTGATTCTTTTCCACTTTCTAACTTCTTTTACTCGTCGTTGGTTTTTCTCTGTTTCTGATGCTACATTTCCTCTATTTTCGATGTTGATTTTCCTCTCTTTTTGACGCTTCTTTGATTTCTTCAAAACTTCCTTGATTTTCTTCCAAAATTGGCTTGCGCCAATAGGCCCCCAACACTAACATCGTGACTCCTCCTAAGTCACTCACTGACTCCTACATATTTCACTGCCTGTGCTAGTGCTTCATACATTTCTACAACTTGTTGTAATTCTCCCTGAGCCTGGTTGCTCTTCTTTTCCATGGCTTCTACGATCAACGCGGTGACTGGAGGTTTCAATATTTATCCCCCCTCCAAGCCTATCTTCTCCACCCTTGATTTTTCTGCATCTATATCCATGACCAGTTGTTCAACCTTTTCCTGCAGAGGCTCCAATTGAGCCTGCCTTGTAATATTTTCTGCCAACACTACCTTCTCTTATGACTACAAACTCTTCATTTCTGTAGCTGTCTTAATTATTCATGGCAGTGACATTGTCTTCTGTCTCTTTTTCAAGTTTTCCACTGAAGCATGGACCATATCCTCCTTCCCTTACATCTCGTGCAAGCTTCCATCTTCTTGTACTTGTGTCCTCAGTTTGCCACTTTGATCCAACAACTTTGTCATCTTTTGTATAGCCTGCATTATATTTTCCACAAATTTTGTTGCATCTTTCTCTTGTTGTGCTCTTACTTCTGGAGGAGTAGTGGGTACTATTTTCTCCTCCAGCTCTTTTGTTTGGATCTTTTACTATTCCTAGAAACAATACCATTTTTTTATATTATGGGTTGACCTAGGCTCTAACTACAAGATTACCAACAACCCCTCAACCATCGACCCTTCCGGATACTAGAAAGAAACACAACGCACAGAGTGCACTACATAGTATCATCCAAGATGGCTTCAATGGGTGGTTTCAGGACTCAAATGTATACAACCCTAGAATGGGATGTGATTCTCTCTAAGATCCATTAGATATACTCAATTGATAACCCTAAAATACTCGTTTATTAATCTAGTTCTAATTAGATCTTAGTTCTTACCAGTGACATAACTACTCCAACTGAACTTTTTTATAGCAAGATTTTTCTCACCCTATGCAATCTTGCATAGAGGGCATTTTTCCATTTCCCTATGTAGAATTTTCATCCCTTTTTTCAAATCCCAGAGCTAAAAATATATTTTTTCCATATATACATACCTTGCCTACTATACAACATGCGTATACACAAGTTGCACCAATACAGTCTGCGTACATCAGGATTTGTGCCCAAAAATAAAAAAATGGTGTCAGGTTTCCATGTCACGAAAGGAGATCAATGATCCTTGGCCTTCCATATAATGGAAATGTTTCGACTAATCCCTTCAGTTCCAATTGAAGGCTATAAATGGGCCAATTTCGAGCTATGGAAAAGAGGAGAAAGAATTCAACTTTGAGAGCAAAGTTACTCTGGAGAAATTATTCACTTCACATTGAGTCTGCATCCCTTTGTCCTTTAAGTTTGAACATAGTGTTCAACCCCCAATCTCTTCCATTATTGATTGAGAACTTCATTGTCTCTCTTCTATGATATTTCCTTTGGTGGAGGATTGTAGTGGTGGAGGCCCAACTGGAAGGAATTTAGTTTCTCAATTTTGAACCATACCAACACAGAAGTCTGTAACTTACTCACTTATGCTGATCATATATTAAAAGAAATACTCTTTTCCCATCCAATTGATATCTTGCAAATATTTGAATTATTATTCCATGGGCGTATTTGATATGTATATTAATGGATTATGCTATTGAATGTGATAGCATCATATATTATCACCATATGCTTTCTTTGCTTGGTTGTTGAGGACTAGAGTTGCAGGTATATTGCTTTGGGTCAAGTGCTCAATGATGAAATTCATAGAATGTATGGATGAGGTAGGAATTTTATCTTGTCTTGCTAGCATACTTTTTTATATAGCATACTTGAGAATAGAGTTTATTTATGTAGTCATTTTCGTTTGTTGTGGTTTTCCCCTAGCCATAGAGAGATTTTCCTCATAACAGAATTGGCGACCATACTAGTCTTCCTGGAGTTAATATATGAATTCCAACAATTGGATGAGGATGTTATCCATGTTGATTCATTTGCGGACGAACACATTTTCATTTTTTCATCGTCCGACCTCTGGTATGGAGACATTGTTCTCTATCTTCAAACTTTGAAGTTTCCTCATCATCTTTCGTGAGATGACCGACGACGTGTACGATACCAAGCTAATAATTACACTATCATCGATGACACATTGTATCGTCAAGGAATAGACAATATATTGCATCATTTTTTAACTCACAAGGAAGCCAAGTCAGTTATAAATGATTTCCATAGTGGGGCTTGTGGTGGTCATCTATTCGTGCTTGCGATATCCCAGAAAATTTTGCGAGCCGGTAAATTTCTGGCCTTCTATATTTAATTATTGTGTTGAAGCAGTTAATAAGTGTCACCCCTGCCAGGTGTTCACTCGGAAAATGTTATCGCATCCAACCCCTCTTCACCCAATCATTACCGTCGGTCCCTTCACCAAGTGGGGAGTGGAATTTGTGGATTTCAACCCAAATTCAGCTAGGGGGCATCGAAACATTATTGTGGTCATAGAATACTTTAATAAATGGGTCAAGGCCATGCCTACAGTTAATTCTGAGGGGAATACTGCCACCTTCTTCGTATTCAATCAAATTATCGCCATATTTTGTATCCTGAGTAAGATTGTCACTGATCATGGAAGTCACTTTCAGAATGAAATGATGGAAGAGATAGCATCTAAGCTGGGGTTTAAGAATTTTCATTCTTCCCCTTACTATCCCTAGGAAAATGGATAGGTAGAGGTCATCAACAAGTCTCTCAAGACCATTTTTCATAAAAGTGTCGTCCAGAGTAAATCTGACTCGCACATTATGCTATATCCCACACTTTGGGCATCTCGAACCTCGGTCAAGAATTCCACCGGATTTTATCCTTTCTAGTTAGTACACGGTGTGGAGTCGATATTACCTATGAATAAAAAATCCCTTCTCTTAAGTTGGCAGTTGCACTCCTTCTTGACACTTACGATCTCGAGCGACGCCTTGTACACCTAGAGAGGCTTGATGAGCAGCGTCGAGACACCTCTACGGCTATCGAGGAGAATAAAATATGTGTCAAGGTCCAGTATGATAAGTCTATCTATCCTTGGTTTCACATTGAGGGTGACTTGGTCCTTTTATATGATCAAGCCAAAGAATCACTGGGGGCAGGCAAGTTCAAACCCATTTGGCACGGTCCCTATGTCGTGTGACATGTCTTAGAAAAAGGATCCTATGAGTTAGAAGATTATGAAGGTAATATGTTGGCCAAGCCCAGGAATGGGCTCTACTTGAAAAGATACTATGCTTGAGACCCAAGATTGGGCGTAAATATTTGTATACTAATGTAATTTAGTGTATGTATCTTTTCCCTTTAATTTTTTCCTTCAACTTGCTTATCGAGTTTTCCCTTGGTTGGTAGATGTCAACAGAGTCTTCGGTCTACTTAGGATTCAAAGATGGAGCCAGTCATCATACAAGGAACTTGGCTTCCACCTCTTGGGTGGTTTACTCACTCGAGGGTCTACTGGTGTCTTCAGGAGTCGTATTCCTAGGGCCATCCACAAATAATGTGGCCGAATATAGCTATGTTATAGAACTTTTACACGATACTATCTCACATGGAATTCACTCTTTAGAGCTTCGCCTAGATTCCCAGTTAGTAGTATGTCAGTTGAATGACAGTTACCGCATGCGTGATCCTACTTTACTCTGACGATTCCTATGGATACATCTTTTAGAATGAATTTTTGATTTTATTACTTATCATCACATACCGTATTCGATGCTAATGCTAATTTCATTTTAGATTGGCATTTGTCACATAACTAAAGCAAAGAAAACCATCTCATCAATGTACACATTGTAATATAAGTAAAGCCAAAGATCTCTGTTTTATATATATTACAAAAAATTATGGTGTTTATAGTACAAAATTGGGGCCAACACCCTCAAATACACATATACAACCGATAATACAATATCCATGAAATCTATGTCTGTGGTGTCGGATGTGTGTCATGATAACAAACTATGCCATTTACGAGATGTTGAAAGAGTCACACCTAAGCTCTGGGCACACCAACCACTTTCTGTTGCATGGCCTCTGGAAGATCCTCTACCTGAACCATCAGAATCCTATGTGTCAAATGAGACAGGTTTCCTTGCATGTTTTTAAGGATTATTTATTCTTATCCTCTCGTCGCCTCATCTCCTCGGTCCCTCCGACGATGTCATGGAATCCCATCTGACTGTCGTGGACCTATGTCTGTGTCACACAAGTATCTAGTTAGTACTTAATCATCATCCAAAAATATTTTTGTTTTACTATACAAAAATACAAAAAAAAATGAAATATTTAAAAACATTGACATACCTATGTCCCAATTGTTATGGGACTTATTGGTAAATGTGGACATAAACATATCTCCCTAGATCCACCTATATCTAGAACAAAACATAATAGAACATGATGCTTTCCCTAAGCTCTAATCATTGAGTTTACTATCTAGCAAGAGATGGGCAACATATCATTTAAATATCGCTTCCTCTTACCATTGTCGTCCTAGGTCCACTCCAGTGCTCCTATGATATTGAATCTTCAAGGGAGCACAATTAAACCAAAGTGAAAGAAATAATATACTCAATGAGAACCTATGTATGTGATCAAGGACTCATACAATAAAACAAAATGAGTTTTTGGGAAAGAAACATATCACTGTATCATATAATAATGAAAGTGGAGATTACAACCAAAGCCTTGATGTCGCAAGGTCCCCTTCTGATGACCCTTTTCTCCAACACACGCACTTGCTCCAATCTTGAATGAAGAATATCCACATTGAATTGATGAACTGAAATGAGGCTCTCAAGAATGATCTAATGCAGAACTCTCCATACAATATTATCCTATTCAACCTTCATTAACCTTCAAATAAACCTTATGTGCTTAACCTTTTCCATGAGATATACCTCTTTAGATAAGGGAGAGAGAGATGGTTAAAGAGATTAGGATGATCCCACCAAATCAGAGAAGCAAGTAAGATCCCAACCATATGGACATCACCTCACCTTATAGAAGATCCCCTTCTAGAACTTTCATGAAACTTAACCTTTTCTTAGTCTTTTGACATCATCGCACCCTAGCTTTAAGGTAGCTTTCAGAGACGTCACAATTGAGATTTAGGGCAGGGGGCGACAGTCAAGGATCGTCACACCCTTCATATGGTGCAGCCTATGATGAACTTCCTTAATATGGTCTTTGAGAAGAAAAAGTCAGTCACTCTCCTCATGAAGAAAGGATCCTTTTGGGAACATGAACACATGTCATCAATGGATCAATGAGATGACCAAAATAATGTTTAACAAAATTCCCCCCAAAGTATGAGACTGGAACTTGTGACAGCCAAAATACTTTTTAGAATGTGTGTGTCGGAAACAAGGAGTGCATCAGTTGGGAACCTACAAACAGTCAAGCATTAGCATAATAATATACCATTGTCCGAGGTAGGAATTCCCATACTCAGATTACAAAATGTCAAATGAGTCATGGCCACCAAATATACACTGTGGATCCATATCAATGTGAAATCATCATAGCCACCCATAATACACTGTGGATCTATGTGCTCAAATGACTCAAATTCAGACATAGCCACGAGACATACTAAGTGGATCTATGTATCAATACAAATCATGAATACTCCGTCGCAACCTGGATCAAAATGGTATGACCTAGGGTCTTCATTTCCATCATCCCTAAGTACAAATCTAACCATGCTATTACAACTGTTGAAGTCAAACATGGTAGAAACCACTTGATTACCGGTCATTAATGAAAACCATTAACAAGTGTGATGAAAATCACCATTGATGTCAATGAATCCCAAGGTACCGCAGTACAATCCAATGAATGTGAATAAATGAGTTGAAGTTGAACACTCGATGGAATCTTCCAATCAGGGGTCAATGATGTGAAGCCACTGTTGAAAGAGAAGAAACCTACCATTGAGGCATGCAGGCTCTAAGGTATTGAATGATTTCTAAGTCTTGCTCCTGGATAATGAGTTGAATTCAATAGGAAAAGACTCATCACAGGAGGGCCTTGATTTATCCCCCATCAATGACATGAAATGAGTAACAAATTTGAGGCAGATCAGAGCATGAA
The DNA here is from genome assembly GCA_000966675.3 of Picea glauca. Classification (NCBI taxonomy): domain Eukaryota; kingdom Viridiplantae; phylum Streptophyta; class Pinopsida; order Pinales; family Pinaceae; genus Picea; species Picea glauca. Next base: position 182,606 of record JZKD02S0064750.1, read on the forward strand.
ATGATTTGGAACTGACATAGGGAAATCCGACATGGTAGAAGATTTACAACTACATATGGCCGACTCAATAAGAGGATTATTAAGGCTTGACTTATCTTGAAAATATGAACGGCACGACAATGGTATGGAAACATTGACTCAAGGAGGACCCAACATATAGACACACGGATGGTCAAATGAGAGACAAATGGATTTCCCAACCCGAGTTCAATGACAAAGGGGAGTGTCATGTTCAAGAGTGACTATTACTGCCACTAACATGCATACAAAGACACATTTATTTCCCAAATTTTCCCCCACCATTTTTGGCGAGTACCTCTTTATTTTTACACAAGCTTGAGGAGGATAGCATATGCTTGTTGATGCAAGCTCATCCTTTGGACGTGTCCCTCATAGTATGTTTAACAAACCCTAAGAAGGAGTGGTTCATTCCCATATGGGTCTTTCAATGTTTGTTTAACGAATCCAAAGAGAGAAAACTCGGGGGTTTTTCATGTTTAGAGAGTATGAAAAACACTTAAAGAGAACTCCAACAGTTCCTTTTTCATAAGTTAATCTGATGAGACCGAAAACGTGATAACCTACCACTCATCAAATGTTTTCTTCAAATAATTTTACAAGCGTCAAAAGAAAAAGGTCCCTTGAAAATATTTTAGTTTTTATGGAGCGTGAAAAGAGCTTAAAGGATACTCCACAGATTTCGTTTTTCGTGTTACCATTACGAGTACGAAAAAAGTGAAAAACGTATACTTAGTTACTGATCCAGATTATTTTCGGCACGAAATGAGAGCGGAGATATAATAAAGAAATGCACAGAGATATTGCAGATATTCAATAATATAACAAAAATGTATCAGAGATGCAACCATAA
>JZKD02S0064750.1:188699-205171 GCA_000966675.3 Picea glauca
TACAGAGTGAAAGACTCGCTAGAATGGTGGCAGCTTATCTCTGAGAAGAGATGTGATGGCTACTCGCATTCGCAAGAAGATGATTACAATGAGGCTCTGAAGGCCCTTTTACAATGAGGCTTCGGCTATCATTGAGAACCTCGATCGCGAAAAAACTTCATTTAGGCCCTCAAAATGGCCCCAGAAGTGAAAACCTGCTAAAAATAGTAAATTGCCAAAATGTCCAGAAAACTGTTTTGAGCCATTTGGAAAAGGTGGGTGGCCCCTGATATCCACCTAGATCAGTTACATTATCATTGATTTACGAGCATGAGAGAGAACAAAAGTTGAGCTCGAAGTTTTTCCTGAAAAAATCTAAAACGATATGTACATGCGACAAATGTATAAAATCAAACCAAAAAGGCACATCCTTGTTTAATATTTCACTCCTAGGTTTTTCATCTGCAAAAAACCAAACACTTGCAATGTCATTAGAACTTTTAGGGTTTAGGTGGAATATATAAAATAACATAAAATAAAATGAAAAAGTGAAAGAGTTAAATGAAAATGGGTAAAAAGATTCATTTCACTATTCCATTGTTACTCCACCCAAACATTGTTCCAAAACCCCTTATTTACCTCAAATTTCCACTGTGGATTGTGGGAGGCATAGTTGATCATTTGACGAACAATCTCAGTTGAACATGTAATTTTCATCCCTTTCAACTTTTCATGGATCAATTTTTTCTTTTCATTGGTTAGAAATGGATTTTTGAGTCAATGTTTCAAGGGTACCCATGCTTGGAGGTCGTCGTAGGCACCCTATATCATTCCCTGTGATGACCCAAGGTTGTCTCAAGTGGCCTTTAGGATAGCCTGTGATGACTCCACACTGTATAGATGTCCTAGCTTGTGACGTGTGCAAATCAAAAAGTGTTTTGAGATGTATTTTCCAATAAAAAGTTTCCAGGGAGAAGATGAAGATGCTAATCTCTCTTTGATGTTCCTTTGGAGGTTTTCTATGGTAAGAATTTTGTAATGGAAGGACAAAGAGCATGAGGCAGAATATTACTTTGTCGGGAATGACCCGGGAATGGTAAATTCCCTCCGACAGTGTGGACTATTAAAAATTTTTAATATCCAGGGCATGAGGGCCCATCTGAGGTTACTCGAATGCTTAGTTCACATGTAGGATGTGAACCAATAAGAATTCTATGTGGGTGCCCACATTATTATGATAGATATCAATGATATATATTTCTTGACCAGGATATCTCGCTGTGGGGCCCGATTTACGCTGACAGGTAGCAGGGGAGGTGGTGAGCCTATGAGCCACTATATCAGTGCACATTGTATGCCAGGTACTCAGAAGCATAGCAACAAAGTCACTATCAGAGATGTCCATGACTTTATTATACAGACTATCCTCTACACCATCATGTACATGGTAGGGAGTGCAGCTCCCCATATGGCTCTTTAGATCTATTTCCAGTATGCGCTGGAATGTATGGAGCCCTGTGTTTTCAACTAGTGTGATGGGGTTCTCAGAAGGATTAAAAAACAGTTGACCAAGTGCAGGAGTGGAGCTGAAACAGTTTGGATATAGCTCGATTTTGGTGTCCTTCTTCTTGAAGAGGGTCCCATCTTGACGCTTATAGGTAGAGTGGGGTATACCTTCCCCAAGGATCCAAGAATGAAGAGGTGGGTTGACCTCATGGCACAACATGTTACTGGTCCTATCGTTAAGTATAACAATGTTTTCTTTGAATGGTTGAGGACCCAAATTCTTATGGTAGATGAATATGCCTATGTCAGTTTAGACTTCCGAGGTGATCTAGATTTGGTTCTTCCTGAGGGTTCCCAATGGGGGGACATAGGTAAGAAAGACATTTTGTTTTTATAATGTTTTTGTGACTTTTAATACAATTTTTTTTTATGTTCTATTTATTCGACGACTAATCAAATTCTCTTTCGATGATGCAGATGTGGGACCTTACCAACCTCCAGGTTCATCCCCGATTCAGAGAGATGACGTAGCGGGAGTAGAGAATGCTAACTACGAGATTCTAGAGAAGAATCTAGAGGGGATCACGATGAACATCCTGGATGCCTCCATCGACGATATCTCATTGCATTTGAATGCCATACAATGGGCGTATCTACTTCCATCGGTCGACTGCTCCGTAAATTAGCACAGGTAGTCATATGTTATAGTGAGCAACATCCTTGATGCTCTATTGGTATATGAAGTCATGTGCTTCACATTTTTTTGTACTTTGGTCTTAGGACAAAAACACTTTTTGTAACACTTTTATCGTTATATATATATGAGGCTTCTACCAACTTGTTGTATATACAAAGTGTGATTGGATTTTATAAATTTCTCAAATGTCTATCTAACACATAATTAGCTAAAGCATCAGTTAATGTATTTAGACATCTAGGAATTTGTTTATATTCAATGTAATCAAAGTGACATTCCAAGAGGAGAATTAGTAAATATACCCTTAATAACGTAGGACTTCAAATGGAGTAGACATTACTCAATTGTAGGAATACTAACTGTGAATCAAGTCATACAATAAAATGATGGATTCCAAGTGACACATCATTGGTCAGCAATTCGATGAATGCACTATATTCCGTGATATTGTTAGTTGTATGACCAAGGAAAAGACCTTGTAGACTAATCAATTCATCTGTAGGTGCATATATTGTCTAAGCAATAGATGCAAAGTTCTGAGTACTGTGACTAGCGCAATCAGTGAAGCCAATGTAGGGTAGCGAAGACACCGACATCCAAAAACCAAGCACAACGCAAGGTAAGCAGATGAAGGTCGAAACCAAACAACAAAAAAGCACACAAGAGTATGATACACTAAAATTACAAGCACTCATGCAAAAATTACTCAAGCATAATACTTCTTTAAGTAAAGCCCATTTCTAGGTTCACTCAAAGGGATTCCATCGTAATCAACTAGCTCATAAGCTCCCTTCTCCAACACACACTTGACAATGTAAGGACCCCTCCACATGGCCTTGAATTTACTGGCCCCTATAAAGTCACTATCATGTTCGTAAAGAAGAACTAGATCACCTTCAGAAAAAAACTACGTGGTTTGACATGTTTGTCATATTAGGATTTAACACGTTTCTTCTGAGTTTCAATAACTAGGGTGACATCGTGATAGGTTTCGTCTAATTGCATTAGATACAAAAGATGCTCTTCTTTGGCATAGGTATTGGGGAGAAGTTCAACGACCAGTTTCGGAGATGGTATTTCACATTCAATCGACAAGATAACTTCAAGAAAACTAGCTTGAAAGGTGTAAATCTCATGGTAGACTTAATGAATGTCCAATAGGCCCATAATGCTAAGAATAGAATCGTGTGCCAGTTTGTCTTATGAATTCCTATCATTTGTCGAAGCATAGTAATGATAAATTTGTTTATTTCTTCAACCTGGCCATTGGCCTGTGGGTAATAGGGGGTCAAGTTTTCATGACGAAGACCCAACTTTTCAGTAAGTTTGGACATCATAAAATTTCAAAAATGGCTACCATGATCAGTAACGATAGCTTGAGGGATACCAAACTGAGCAATGATATGATTGAATATGAACAATGGTATAGTTTTTCTGGTGTTATCAAATGTAGGCATTGCCTCGACCCATTTAGTGAAATAATCCATAGCTACAATGATGTATCCATGCCCCTCGACCGAGTAAGGGTTACATGTCATGAATTCAATGTCCCATTTGGAAAATGGATCAACGAAAACTACAAGATTTAAGGGAACAGGATGAGATGTCATGAGTAGTAATGCAGTCCTTAAACAAAGAAGGACAAAAACAACCCGCTCGTAAGATATTTTGGGTAGTGGAATACCCAGACATATGACCGCCATATTCTCTAGAGTGACAACCATTCAAAGCTTTCTCAGCTTCATTGTAAGTGAGACATCGCCGAAAAATGGAGTCAATACCGCGACAATAAAGAGTATCACTGAGAATGATGTATTGTTGAGCTTGATAGCGTATACGAAGACGATCTGTACTAGAGAGATCGGGCTGGAAATTTTGAGTCTGGAGATAGATAATGATATATCCATACCATACGTCATCAGAACTGATCAAAAAAAGGGATTCGTCAGGAAAGGAATCCTCTGCTACATTTTCTATCTCAGTGGAGGGAAGGCCACATATCAGTTCAATGAAAACCAAGGATTTATTTGACTTAGCACATTCGAATTCCAAGTCAAACTCTTGGAGAATCACTATCCATTTGGAGTACTTGCCCCCTAGCAATTTTCGGGTAAGGATGTGTTGCATAGGGTTGCAATCATAAATAACAGTGGTTCTGCATAATAAGATATAATGACAAAAACGTTGGACAGCTTGCACAACTGCTAGGGCCAGTTTCTCCACATGGAGGTATTTGGTCTCGGTAGTCATGAGACTCCAACTCAAATAGTATATCATATGTTCATCATGCGAATCATCCTCTTGGACTAAGACCATGGTAATGGTAGAGTCCGAAGCAACTAAGTAGAGGAAGTAATCCTAGCTATAGTCAGGGGGACATAGTAATGGTGTATGGGTTAAGGAAAGTTTCAAATCTTCGAAATCTTTCTTTGCAGTGTCATCCCATACGAACTCGTAACCTTTATTGAGTAGCCGGGTGAATCCTTTCGTCAGTTCAGCGTAATTGGGGATGAAACGATGTAAAAAGTTTTCCTTCCCTTACAAACTTTGGAGCTGGAGGAGTGTGGAAGGGGGAGTTAGATTAAGGATAGCCTCAACCTTAAAAGGGTCTATGTGGATCCCATGTATCGACACGATAAAACCAAGAAGTCAGTTGAAATCCAAAAAAAAAACACATTTGTGTGGGTTTAAGCAGATACAATAATAATGACAACGTATGAAAATGGCCCTCAAATGTGTCGGGTGATCTTGGCAATGCATGGAATGTGCTGGTATATCATCAAGATAGGGTTGCACAATGTCCTTACTATCATGGAAAGCATATTACATAGCACACTGAAATTCGTGCCAACATTCTTGAGACCAAAGGGTAATTTTCGGTAAGAAAAGGTTCCCCAAGGGAAAATAAAAGTGGTCTTGTGTTGGTTCGTGTGTAAAATATTAATTTGATTATAGTTAGATAAGCCATACATTAAAGAGAAGATTTCGCTACCGACACACTCGTCGACGATATGGTCAACGAAAGGGGTTGGGTAATTGTCCTTAGGACAAGCCTTATTGATCTCCCTATAATCTAAACAAAAGTGGATGGTACCTTGTTTCTTATTTACTGGAACTAGATTGGATACCCAATTAGTCAGAGCCATGGGATAAATAAAGCCAAATTTAAGAAGTTTTTCAACTTCAAGCTTGATAGCAGTATCTTTGCATGGATGCACTAGGTGAATCCGTTCCCAAATGGGTTTAGCATTCGAGTATGTCTTAATCTCGTGCACAATGATATCAGGATCAATTCCTCGCATCTCTTTGTAACTCCAGGAAAAAATGTTGCATAATTATTGGAAAAGGGATTTATAGGTGTGGACCTCATTAGTAGAACACGGGGCCCTGATATGACCATTATCCATGACTCTTGGTTTAATGGATATGTTGAGAGGGATGGTAGGTGAAATGTTTCTCAAGTTCCCTTCATACAAGACATTGTGTGCTGACTTAGGAATGAAAGAAACAGCAACAATAGTCAACAGAGTCAAAATCCATTGGTAACTCTCTATGGTATCACATTCTAGGAAGAGGATGGAGTGATGGTGCCCATCGTCCCAGGGAGTGTCTTCTGTAGACATGACTAACACGATCATCTCATCAGTAGAAAAAATTAAGTGAAACAGATCAGGGGATGAATCACATAGAGAAGGGGAGGAGGGGGTTGCCAATTGAATAGCTTGGTAAGCAGATTCGACCGGACTTAAAGGCATCTTGTCACAATAACAAAGGTAGTCATCAGGGTTAGGTACTACCCATGGGTTGTATGACTCAGGGGTTTCATGAACAGTGGTGGATATCATGTTAATAGAGGCAACAAAAGGAGGGGAAATAGCGGGTGGTGGGATTGGAAATGTACCCATCAAAGTTGAATCTTTCAAAAGACCCACTCTGACATTCTTGTAACCAAGGGGTGTCTTCAAGATGAAAGGAATGTTGCTAGTATGAGAATCAGAATTAAAGAAGGCCAGTTGGTAAATAGTAACAACCTTTCCTTAGTGTGAGAATCATACCACACGGAAAAGGGTAGACACAACTACACACATGGATTCAATCCATCTATGGCCAAGTAAAAGGTTGTAATCAAGAGGTGCATCGAAGACCTCAAACTCAACATTGACTAATTTACCTTCCAACGTAATAGACAATGACGAAAGAACACCATAGGGTTTAAATATTGTACCATTGAGGGCCTTAAGTGTATTGTGTGATTTGGTGAGGGTAGGAGAGCCAATGGTTTTCCAACAAGTAATGGACATAACACAAGTTGAGGCTCCTTTGTCAATAAAAGCTCTACATATATTCTTGTTTTCAACGACAACTTGGATCTGAAATGCTAATTGAGAAGGAGGCCTTGGAAGGTGATATTCCAAGCCAAAGATTATTAAATTAGTATTCATGGGGTCAATTCCACCAATGGCCTTTAACAGTTACTTCCATTGAGCAAGGAAAATTTGAAGGACTTCGAGAGCTGACATCGCAAAGGGTTCTTGCGCAAGATCTTCTACAATGTTGTATTTTTGGGCAGCACGTGTGTGAGGGTTGAATGAAGAATTTCTAGCAACACCCTTGGGAGGAGGGTGAAGAACTGTATCAAGACCCGATTGTTTGAGATGAAGAGGACCGTTGGGAGGTGAAGTTGAGGGAGAAGGTTGAACCAACGAAGGTGGTGTATCATCAACTTTATCTTTTGACGAAGGGTAATCCTTGGCTCGAGTTGTGCCTGCAATTTCTTTCTTTTTAGAATCACCAGTACACATAAGGACATAATATGAGGTAGAAGGAGAATCTTGGTCATGAATGACTAGTTGGACTTGCTGCTGAGAAGGGAAAGGTTGTGAAAAAACAATGGGTGTAGGAGGTTTCCCGGTCCCTTGAAGGAACTTAGTAACCTCAATGTGTCTCGGACAATCTTTAGTGTAATGATCATCACCACAAATAAGGCAGGGGTAACGAGGCTTACATTTATCTTTCTCATCAGCCGTTTGCATTTTGGATTTATCAGATTGTGGATTATTATTCTTTTCCTCCTTTTTCTTACCCTTCCCTTTATTTTTATTTTTATTCTTTCCAGTAGGCGCGGATTGAACATAATTAACTTCGACAGTCTTACCGATGTAAGGAGTAGGAGTAGGATTATTTTGTGCATTAGAATTATTAGATTTGGTATTGGTGTGACTGACGTGTGTAGATTGAGTCTCAGCATGAAAGGTTCCAATCATACCATCAACAACATGAGAAGCTGATGGGGGAGTTGGGGTAGGGTTTTTGGAAGGACGAGGAGAATCAGGGATCAAATTGTAAAGTGTTCTCATTTGTGAATAAACGAGATCGAGATACTGAGCACGAATAATAACCTGCTCTTCAGTGACAACACACCCATGGAGACATCACAAAAGATAGGTCCACTGAGTGATTTGGTAAACCACTCAGCTAATAGTTGATCAAGAAGAGGAACTTTGATTAAACATCTTCTTCTCCTCCACTCATGAATGTGATCATAAATATGAGTGGACGAGGATTACTTGAAAGAACTCAAAATTTTGGTTCCTATCTCATATCGAATTGATAACTGGTAATGTGTCAAAAATGTCATTGCTAGGGTATTAAAGTCATTGAAGAATCCTCGCGGTAACTCGATGTACCATTTTGATACCGAACCCGTGAGAGTTCGTTGGAAAAGTCATAATCTGACGAAGTCATCCATCAAGGAGTTGGATGAACACCACAGATGAAAAGTCATAACATGATTATTTGGATCTTCTCCTTCTCAACCATCAAATTTAGGAATGTCAGAGGGTAACTTGGCTGGTATGATAGACCAATAAGGAGAATGTAAGATAGGATCATTCAAAATCGTAGACAGATCAGGTAAATACAAAGTGTCCAAGAAAGGCAACTGTCGGTTAACTTGTGGAAACTGGTAGTTTTGAGGGGGAAGCCCCATAGGTATACTAGTAGGACCATAAGCAGTCTGTATGTAATTAGATAGTCCTGAAAGATTCAGTTGTGGAGGATTTTGAGGCATATAGCTCATAGGGTTGGGTTTATTAGGGATGTTCCCTTGGAAAGAAACATGAGATTGTAAGTTTTGACCCCAAGTGGGATTCAAAGAACCTGGATATTGTTGGTCGAGGTTAGGGGGTACAAAATAATTGAATTGAGGATGTTTACCCTAGACAGTTGCAGATTTCCTTGGAGAGGAATATTCCAAGGTTGTGTTTGTAAAACATGTGATTTTTTTCCATAAATTGGATTATGGACTACAACTTGAGGTTGCCCCCCAAGTTGAGGTTGTGCCCCAATTTGAGGTTTTCCCCCAAATTGAGGTTTCCCCCAAGCTTGAGGTTGACCTCCAATAGGAATATGGAAACCATAAGTGATCGGAAGACTGGTGCCTCCAAGATGATTGGAGCCATTGGGGCCAAGATGATGAGATCCTCCTAGCAAAGGTGGAGGAGGCACATAAGGCCCTCCGGAGAGTACCTGTGCAGGTGTAGTAACAACTTGACTTGCAACATTATACCGAGGAGGAACAAAAAGTCTAGAACCTCTTGATGGAACCTAGGTAGAGATAACAACAGAAGTATTCAGAGCTCTATACCCAGGGGGAAGTGATGGATTTGGTCTAGATGGAAGTGGTGTTCCAATTGGATCTTGGATAACAACCACATTTACGATAGAAACCATGGTATCTCGTGGGACCATAGAATGGGCCATTTGGAGAGGAACGTTCAAGTGAAAATCGACCAACAATTGGTGTGAAATGGTGGTGACACTACTGGTAGTACCAGTAAAATGGTCTAAGAGTACCTTATAGGTAACATACATCTCAGGCACTTGTGATTCCATAGGTTGGTCATGACTCACTCCTAGGTTACCGTATATATCACGTACTTTCAAAGGGATAGAACCAAAATCAGAAGTTCCAACAGTGTGAGATGGGGTCCTAAATGATTCACTACGAAAAAGTGGATCATCTACTCCAGATCCTGCGTTAGGTCTGGTAGGTACTTCAGTATTATCAACAATAACAATTTCTCTAGATGATTTCACCCGGGGTATAAATTAATTTCGTATAACACTCAACGATGGATTGAAAGGGAGTCAGAAATCCTCTAAGGAGTTCGAAACAATTTGAAATCCCTCCAAAGAGTGTGTGCTTCCAACTTCGGAAGCTACTTTGTTGTTGACTAATCCCTCAGGAGATCCTTCTGGTGAGTTAGGAGGAAAAGGTTGGTAACCTTACGGATATTATAGGGGTAGCCCTTGCATCCTACATGAATGGAGAAGGCTGATGTTGCTTGAGCCGAGTAAAGAATGAAAAAATATATGGCCGACTAGAGGAAACAAACAACACTCACTAATAAAATCTAGGAATCAAACCAAGAAAACAAACATTCTTATTTTGAAGTCACTAGTTGGTGATAAAATCCAATGTCGTGAAATCAAGATAAGAAGGGGTTGGGATAAGTAGGTGGAAAGGTTACGTTGATGACCTGCTTAATGGACTTACACCTTGGTGCAAGCTCCCACACATAATTTTGGGTATACCCTCCAATGAGCCCGAGTGAGTTTGGCCAATATTGATTCCAGGTACCATGAAGACTCCCCCCTCCACAGTCACCTTGTGCAAATAACCTAAAGATATAGGATACTAAAGTTACCAACTTCAACAGTGATGCCTTAAGAAACAATTGACAATGCGATTCATGCACAAAGGCATGGTATCTAGCCTGAAATCAACTCGATAGGATTCCACTCATAATTGTGGGTATACCTCAAAGTGACCCCCAATAATATGCACAATCTATACACCAAGACCAACAAAGCAGGCTGAGTAACTCTGCTAGTCTCAATGCGACCTCAGGTTTGACCCTTGTGTGAGAAGGGCTTCCCAGGACAAAATGTAGCAATTGGATTTGAAAACTCCCTATCATAAGATACTACTGTGTGTTTTGATGCTTTGGAGAGTGCACCTCACAACCTATTCAATAGAAACTCTACCCATTTCAATATTCCCCCTTTGCCCCAATATTTTACAACCACATTGTGAGTTTGATCAAGAATTCCTTCTTCCTCCTTTCTAAATCCTTGCCATTTCCCTAAGAGAACTGAAGAGGAGAAGAATATGTGGAAGCAGTTGGTGCATGGCGAGGAGGAGCCCAGGACTGAGTTCGAGGAGAGGTATCGGTCTCATGTTTTAAATGAATTTTGTGAGATTAATATAAAGAAGTATTTTTTCCATCCCGCCAAATGATGTCTTCAATCTTCGTGATTTGTTTACATTTCTTGATTATGATGTCTAACCCACTAATCTATATGTAGAATGCATGCTTGTAATTTCTTGTTTGTATTTTGGTGAATGCAGGTCATCCTTGGGAGGATACTTGTAGTCAGGAAACAATCAAGCAAAAAGGGATCGACCTCGGTTGCGGATTTCAAGGTATGCCTACTGGATCCCTATACTTTGTCTTTTATGTATGATTGTGGGGTAATGAAGGGATAGTTGATAAAATGTAGGAGACTTTAGATGGTTAGCTTTGCCAGCACTTTAGAACCCTGGTGTATTCCATAGAGGGGGTTATAGAAGAATTGGAAACCGTACTGGGGAAGCCTCTAGGTTCTTTGGGGATATTTATTTGGGTGCTTTGAATCTGTTTATTTAGTGGTTTTTGAGTTTTTGTAAGCTTATGTGTCTTTAATGGATTCTAGTCTTCCATACCAGTACTCCGACCTTTGCTTGAATGTTGGTTTTCATTTTTTTGAGAAGTTACAGGGGTGTACATGACCTGTAGTGGGATTTCACATGTACATACATGCCCTGCCTTTGGATAGCCTGCGTACATACATAGGCTGCTGAAGTGTCAGTAGCGTGCCTGTGTTGAGATTTTAAAAAAAAAAGAAAAAGACTAGGTAGTCATCCTCTTCCCTGTCAGAAGTCATACTTCTCAGGGGTTTTCTTGATCTAGCCCTGGTCTCTGTTATAGCAGTATGTGGCCTAGGTCTGACCTCATCATAGCTTTCTTTTCATCAAAATATTTCTTGTTTTTTCTTTAATAGGGTTTTTAGACAATTTTATGAGTCTGCTTTGATCTTCCTGTTTGGTATTATTAGTGACTCCTTGTGATCTGTGATTGGGCCAGAGGTCATTTCTTGGTCTTGAATTGTCATCATTTTTCCCTTTTTTTAGTTAGAAGAAAATAAAAGAATTCATTTTCAAATTTCTTGTTTTGAAGCATAAAACTATAAAGAAATTTTTTTCATTTCTTTGTTTGGTAAAGTAGTTTAGGTTAGTTGCTTCATTTACCAAGGAAAAAGAAAGTTTTCTTAAGTTATTTACTTGAATGCATAGGACATTAATTAGCTCGTAGTTGAGTGAAATCTTGTTTTAATTTTTTCTTTTCAAAGATCTGAGAAAAGTAGTTACGGAAAGTTTGGTGAAAGAGTTTTAATTTGGCAAATCTTTATTTGTGAAGAAGGAGTAGTTTTTTTTTAGTTTCATCTTATGCTCTTCTCTTTCGTCTCTTAAAGAACATCACTAGTTTCACTTCCATTCGTTTTGACTTAAGACAACCACTAAAATTAACACTTAATTAAAATTTATTAGACTCTGTGTTTGTAGGGTCCATCAATGTAGTCTATGCTAGAGCCTTGATTTAGCATTGGAGAGGAAAATCTTCAAGGCTACAAAAACAAACATAAGAGTCTGTGCTAGGGAGTGCTTGAAAGTCTAGTAATCGTGAAAGTTATCCGAGACCCCTCTCTAACACAGGGGCTAAACATGAGGTCACGTGCGTAAAGGTAGCGGATATAACCCCTCCAAAGCCGGACCAAGCATAGTGGGGAACACATATAGAGGGCTTATCTTGCGATTCCGTTGATTGCATTTGCCACAGAGCTTTGTGGGTCTTGAATCCATTCGAGGTCCTTAGTCATCTTAAGGAACACTTTCTTTCGATACCCTTGATAGGTTTCGGGCTTGATGCCTTTCTCATTGCGGTCCACCCGACTGTCGATTGTACCCGCATGGTGACTATTCGCGCGTTGGCAACCTAGTTGCCTTTATCTTAGTGACTTACATAGGTGACTACGGGGGTATCCTATGGTACCTAGGGAATACATCGGGCCATGCTTTGCAAAGTATACCTGGAGGGTGCTTCTGTATTCGATTTGCACTTGCACTGGTAAGTTTCTCTAGTGTTGGCTAGTGTAACTGTTCTTCCAACTAGCTAGTGATCTACTTGTCTTATCTCATAGGAGATTTTTCTAGAATGTGTTGGTCTTTAAAGTTAATAGAAATCCCTAGTGTGTCATTGATCTTCTCCCACCGTGGAGGATCAGGAGCTCCGTCGGTCGCGAAGGCTTCTTTGCCTATCGCCGGTTAATCTGGAGCCACCCCTTCCATCACTAAGGTGAAGATTAGACTAGCAAGGGTATTTTGAGGCGACCGGGCCACAGGAAACTGAGCCCGACCCTCGGGATACCAAAAATTTAGCAGCACTCCAGAGGCTTGATTGCCCAGTCACATGAGATGTGGATTTCTAGGTTAGCACCACGCTGGAAGGATACATAATCGAATTTGCAGCTAAGAACCACCGGTCTTTCTTGCGGGAAGAGGAAATTTTCAAGAAATACGCAAGGGGAAGACTGTTGAGAGAAATCCCTCTGTGGATTAAGGCTTTCTTGATGGAGGAGGGGATGTTGATTATGTTCCCAAATGATATGGCAGTGTAAACACCCTCGCTTGGGGTGGGGCGAGATGGGGTGAGGGTCATGGCATGAGGAAGGGGAAGGGTTCTTTGACAAATGAGGGGGAAAAAACAAGAAATGGATTCAAGAGATGGGTGAGCCTTTAAGAGAGCCACCATAGTTGAGAAGTGGTGGCACGACAAGATCAAGAAAGGTGCAAGATAGTCTAAAACATTGAGGAAAGAAGGAGGATTAGGAGAGATAGAGGAAATACAGATGGAAGAACTACAGAGGATGAGAAGACAGGAATGACTAGCTAGTAAGAGATTAAATGAGAGAGAAGCAAGGAGAGAAAGAAGTCCCAAGGAGGCAGGACGAGAAGGAGAAAGTGTGGATGTAAGAGAGGAGGAAGCAAACATGAATCTTGGAGGAGAAAGAGAAGATTCAACCCCGATAACAGGAGAGATTGGGAATCCGACCAAAGAGATTGTCCCAGTGGAAGCTAATAAGCCCCCCAAGATCAAAGAAAACCGCCTCGAAGCCAGTGGCACCAACCCTGAACCATCCATACCCCAAGTACATTCTATACAAGCAGTAAGTTCGATACTACCTTCTCATTCTGTTCTAGTACAATTAATTAGTCAACCACAACCAGGAAGTGCGAGTACATGGAGGATATTGGGATCCCCTAGTAAATTGCAAGTAGGACCATTAGGATTCATACTGACAGGAACAACAAGTTAAACAATGGCCAACCATACGGGAGGTTTGATTGCTAGATACCCATAATTTTGGGGTAAGGGAGATGAAGACATTGAGCAGCACTAGTTCTTGTGCGAAGTCATCTGGAGATCCAGAGGGACTCCGGATGCGAATAATCTGGTCGAGTTCCAGACTACCTTGAGAGGTCATGCTCTCAAGTGGTATATGAAGATCATTGAACTAGGAGTGCCAGGGACACAAGGTCAAGAATTCACACTTGGCCAGGTACGAATGAGGTTCATAACAGAGGTCAAACTCCCTCAGTCAGAACAACAGACTCTATCTGAGTTGCATGAGATCTAGTAGAGGGAAGGCAAATCATCTTGGGAGTACAACCATAAGTTTAAATATTCCATAGGGAGGTTGGCACATCCAATCCATGAAGAACATCAATGGGAATGGTACATTTAGGGGTTGTTGCCTTTGACTCAGATTCCACTAATGCAACAATGAATAGTGACATTGATAGACGCCTTGGAACAATCAATGAAGATTGAATCCATGGCGGGATACCCTGGGAACCTGAGAGAAACCAGACCCCTGGTAGATGCAAATATCACACAACTAAAAGGGCAGATATCGACACTTACAGAAAATATTCAGGAGCTGATGATACCTAGACCAGGATGACCACAAGTTTGGTGCACTGGATGCTATATAGCAGGTCATTTGGCGAATGAATGTCCATGGATGAGGGGATTGGGATCTCCTCTGAATCTGATGGTACCCCCAACAAGACCTACAGGAGGAGTTACACAAGTGTCGACGAACTCACCATTCCATAACCCCACCCCATATCATGCTTTCCCATGAGGCCAAGTAGCACCAACAACAAAATATTGCAAGATTTTCCGAATCCACGAACATGGACCAAGGTAGTGTCCCATCATGCAGAAGTATTTGATAGTACCAAACACAGTACACTATGATTTCTACGTATCCACCATGCATACTACCAATCAATGTAGATCATTAGGTGCACTCACAGACATGCTAGATTGAACAACATTCAAGGTGAATGAAAACCCGTAGGGACCAGGAATAGGTCAAGGAGGTGGAGCCGAAGGAGACTTCAGAGGAGGAAGAACTGGGGGACAAGGACCAAGAATATGTTATAACTGTGATGAACAAGGTCACTTAGCCAAATATTGTCCTCATCCAAGGCGGTGATGGTGCTCTCACTGCAGAACCAATGGACACATAACTGAAGACTGTCTAGAGTTAATTGCAAAGTGGGAATGTAGATTATGACAAAGAGGAACTAACCTTATCAGTTCAGAGATCAAGATTATTTCTAAGGGACAGTTGCCCAATCTTAATATCATTACTCGAGGAGGAGAAAAGATAGGAGCTGATGTTGATACTCTGCCTCAGTTCCAGAAAGAAGCACCTACGGGAGATAGGTATGACCCCCTAAAGCAAAACCTGTTCTTTAAAGATGCCATAGAAGTATTCCAAAATATTCCTAGTCATGAAACACAAGAAACCCCCCCCTAGTCGAATGTTTACCCTAAGATGGCACAAGCCCCTGCTTCACCCCCTGCACCCAGAAACCTTGTAGTCATACCAAGACAGTCTGAGCAACCTCAAAACACAGTTGACCTCTGGTTTCCGTTATTCTCTCACATTCTGAGGAATGATCAACTAACAGAAAATTTGTGCAATGCACTGTACCTAATTTTAGGGAATGAAGAAACCTCAGAAGCAAGGATAAGGGATAACCTTTCTGAGAAGAGTACTCATAGAGTGCAACAAAGAAAAGTAAGAATCGGAAAAGAATTCCGACTAGTATCCCAATTAGATGACTTTGAAATTAAGGAAGTCATGTTGGACCTAGGGTCAGATGTGAACATTGTTCTGAAGAAGACCTGGGAAGCCTTAGGAAAACCAAGATTGACATATTCCCCAATTAATTTAAGAATGTGTTAGCGATATTTCTCGCTAGGGGAATCAGAGATCAAATGAATGGGTTAGAACCCACCCGTCCAAAGTTTTGGGCGATAATGCGCCCATGGTAAACAGTAAGCAAGATCAGACGGTCTGGATCGACGCGCCCGGATCAACGGCGCACAGCAAATTCTGGACCCCCCTTGCCTTCCGACCTTTAAGCAAAGGGGGGGGGGGTCCGGAATCGGGGGCGCATCTCTCCGACAGCCCAGATGAGTGCGCCCAGATCAACGGAGATAAAGGTCATTCTGGACCCCCCCCCACCTTTCTCCCTTTAAGCTTAGGGGGGGGTCCGGAATTGTTGATGCAGCTCCCGACAGCCACGATCGCAGCGCCCAGATCAACGGTGCTCGTGCGGCCACGCTCTTCTCAGCTGCCCTGTGTTTAGCCATGGTGGACCCTCCTCCCGTCACTTCACTCACCTTCTACCCGCTATCCCTTGTTGCCATGTGTCGCTTTTCCATTCCTCCTCCCTGGCCCGCGTGGCCTCCCCTTCTGTCCATCATCCACCCATCACCTGCCACGCATCCCCTTCTTTCCACATCAGCTTCCTGCCTAGGGGTAGTTCCATCCTGGACGCCCTTCTACATGGCCTATCCTCTATCATTCTCACTCCTCTCCACTTCTTTCACGTGCCTCTCAACGCCCTTGTTCCCACCGTCCCCGTGTCCGTCCCTCAGGCCTGTCAGTCGTTCCAGATGGAAGCTTGAGAAATCTTCCCCTTCCCGAAACGCTGAGTTGGCCTAACCGTCTCCAATCCCAAGAAGCAGTTATTGAAGCAGTTGGTGGTGGTTAGACATCGTCTCCGCCATAATGGGGACGTCCTGTAACGAATTGAAAGCACGTC